>JARYHS010013630.1:110500872-110753875 GCA_031002005.1 Vandiemenella viatica
TTTGGCCTCAATATTGTCAGCCGCAAACTTTCAGCACCATTGAATTGAACTGCGATAGAGTGTATACTTGGGTGGCAATTTCCCTAAAAATCTCAGTATTTTTTTATTATTATTATAACCTTATAAACTTTCCTTCATTTACTTTTGTAATTTACGAATTATATTTTTAAATTCCATCCTCAAGAATTATGTCAATTTGGACAAAACGTGTTCTATATCTTAACCAGTTATCAATGTGTACATTTTTGTTAAAATTTATCCATTAATTTCGTGTGAATATACAGAGAAATATTTAACAGTTTATTCATTTCTGTCATTAATTGTGTACATTGAAATTACTCTTTTTCATATAAATTTCATATACAGACAGACCTTTCCTACAATTTCCTTACATACTTGTGTAAACATTTAACTGACAAAGAAGACTCTCCGATTTCAATTTCTCTATTCATCTACTTTCATGTTTATCTAAATTCTTTGAGGACACATCCATCTACTTTCTTTCTTAACAAGTTTAAATTCCTACATTGTTCCCAGTAAATTTTTTTACCATTTCCCTTGGAAAATTATTCCATTTCAGAAATGGTAGTAATAGGTGATCCAACCACACCTGACCGGTAGAGGACTTGAATTAATAGCACTAGGGACATGAGAATTGCAAAGGTTTTACTGATAGAACCCTTACGAAAGTGGTATAACTTTATACAAAGGGACACAATATGTTGGACGTTTTCTAAGTAACATCTGATAAAAATGAAATAGGGACACACGAGGAGTAAGTTGATCAAGAGGCAGATGAGATGGATCAGCAACACAGGAAGAGGAAGGATATTTAAGCAACCGGGAAAATGGTTCACAATAGAGAAGGTATTTTATGAATTGGGTGGTACAGTTCAAGGAAATGGTTAAGGATGGGGGAATATATAACAATGAAGTTTTTCCTACTGTATTAATATAAAGCTCTTAGGCAATAAACAAAATAAAAGTTTTTCCACATAATATTTCATTAAACCAAATCTGTCACCATCTGATAAAGTGGCGAATCAAATGACTGCATGTCTGATTCCTTTGCAGCATGTAAGGTGGCCATGTGCACACAGGTGATATATGTCACAAATTGGCTAGCTTGCCTATGGCGTCAGTTATCCTCTGTGCACCATCCTGTGCAGAATTCACAGCACTTCATTGCACAGTCTCTAATGACCAACATCCAAGATTCACCCAGTTTGCTTTTTTTTTCTGAATAATAACAGTCTTTCCTAAGCAAGGTGAGTGTCTGTTGTCACCATCTCTGAACTTCTTAAGCTTTACACAAATACATTTGTGTAGATGTAGTTTTGAAGGGAAAAAAAGTGGTGGAGGGGACTATCCTAGCATTCTTCTGGACCACTGCAAAAACAAACAAAAAAAAAAAAAAAAGTTTTTCTAACCATATTAAGTACTTCCATAACTGCTATGGAGGTGTTCTTTGCGGAGAAATATGATTAATCTGAATGTGCTGTTGAACCAAATGTAATTTATACACACATAAATCTTAAACCTACACCGATTACAGTACGGTTTATATTAATAAAAAATAACGAAGTTTCCAAAGACATACAACTTAATTCAAGTAGCTGACAGTCAAAACCAAACAAAAAAAACTGCGACTATCATACAACTGGTTACTACTCACGAGTGATGATTCTTAATATTACTGTAAGATACACTGGAAAGTGTTTTTTTCAGTTGAAATGTATACATGATACTATTTCATAATTACAAATCCTTAATTCCTTGCAGCACATACCTGCAAATCTGATTTTAATGAGATCCAGAGGGTGTAAAATCAGAGTAGAAGCGACACCACCAGAAATTCCTGCTACGAGATGCTCATACTTAACGTGACTTAAAACATTCAAGTTTCTGTTAGGAGCAGTTGCTCCCGTTGTTTTCAAAGACGTCATTTCTGTTTCGGAAACGATATCGCCCCGCGTCTGTTTAGCCGCAGAATCATTTCGTCTATCTTTAGAATGTACAACACACAGCTCCAGTAGCGTATTATGTTAAAAACTTATTATCCAGTTGGTCGGATAACCTTACGCAATTCACCTCACAATTGCAGACATCTGATACCACAGATATCCTGTTAACAAGCAAAGATACAAAAACAGTTGAATACTTCTAATGGCAGAAATCATTATTAATAATGAAATGTTGTTAAAATTTTGTAGTTATATTACATAGTGCGTAAGATAAGACATTCTGCATAAAATACCATAAGTGAAATTTAAATAAAAATAGTAAAATTATTTCGAAACAACTCGACAGCATGAACTGTGATTACCCATTTAAATTAACTGTGATCGAACTAGCAATGTAAATTGTATAACTTGAAAATTTCAACTTAATTGCCAGCAGTATTATTAGAGAGCTAAATTTCCGTTTAAAAATAACACTTTTAACTGACCTCATTTTTAGTCAATTCTAATCATAAATTTTATTTATTTAGGAATAATCGAAACCTGGGTAATAAGTTCAAAGACAGTATATAATAGCCGGACTTTGTGATCTAAAATTCTTTAATAATTTAAATTTTTAAATATCTAACTGTGACTAAATCACATGAGCTGCTCACAACCCATAACTTAATGCGTGCAGTGTGTAACAAGCAATCAACAACATCCAGGAAAGTGTGGAACCACAGGTGGTAGGAAAAGGTTTCAGAGTTCTGCACTTGTTGGAGAGAGTTATGAGGGGATGTACGAGAGAAGTCAAGGAATTGGGTTACAAAACTTTGGTCAGACCATTGCTCGAATATGGTAGTGTAGTATGGGACCCTCATTTTACGTATCAAATACAGGAGTTGGAGAGGGTGCAAAGAAGGGCTGCTAGATTTGTTTCTGGAAATTATCGCAGAATGCAATCAGTGACGGATATGATAAAGGAGCTGGAATGGGATTCATTGCAAGACAGGAGGAGGATGAGGAGGGTCATGGGAGTGTACAGGGCATATACTGGTGATGAGGCATGGAAAGATATTGCAGTAGGTATGAAAAGTAGTGCATGGAAGGGAAAAGATGACCATGACCACAAGCTGGCACTCGATTTCAGGCACAAGGGTGTAGGAAGATTCTCTTTTTTAGGTAAGGGTGTCAGGGATTGGAATGAGTTACCAAGAGAAACGATGAATAATTTACCGAAAACTTTGAAGGAATTTAAAGAAAAAATTTGTAGAGGGCAAATGTAGGTGGGTGCAGGATAGGGGGAAGATAGCTGTGTAGGGAAATTGCCACCGGAGCCTGTGCTCCATTGCAATTAAATTAAATTAAATTAAATTAAAACCACTTCCCTGATCGCTTCACTAGCCAAAGTTATTTCTTTCTGGCTAAGTTGTGTGTTTGTTTGAGTAAATGTATCGCTCTTTTGATTTATTTGTAGTTATTGATTACGGTAAACGCAACCGTTGGGAGATAGAAAGTGAATGACCCCTCGTGGTCTAAAAATGCTTGTTTTGGCCATGGTAAAGGACACAGGAAATGACTCCCATGGGAAGCGACCGAGTCCATTTCTCAGAATTTTCAAGTATGTTATAGCGGAATACAGCGCAGTTCGTTTCGGAACCTTAGGCTTCATATCCACTTGAGCCTTCAGGTGAATGAGACGCTTATTCAATTGAGCATGCTCAAGAAAAAGGAAATTTTGGTCAAATGAGCTTGTTCTGAAATAACTACAGTGCTCACTAAACGTTTTGACATGTTATCACGTGTGCATGGGTAGCTGCAGCTTGTTTAATAATTCATAGTATGTTAAAGAAGAAAAAAATCACCAGGTCTTACATAAATACTAACACCCAGCCAAAACCCACTTATACAAAGCAGATGACCTTTCCATTACATCTCAAAGGGGAGAATTTGCGGAAGTGAAACAGCAATTGAAATCAGTTCTAAGAAGAAAATATCACCAGGTTTTACATAAGTACTAACAACCAGCCGAAACCCACTTATAATAACCACTTCCTATACACAGATGGCCTTGCCAATACATCCTAAAGACGGACCTTTGCGGGAATGAAACAGAAACTGAAGTCAGTTCTGAAAGCTATTTCCTCAACCAAATCAGACAAAAACTCAAGTTAGTGGCTGTCACCTCCGCTCCCGACAACCAAAGCAGAAATTACACATAAAATGGAGTGGAGTCAATATACACTGAAGAGCCAAAGAAACTGGTACACCTCCCCCATATCGTTTAGGGCCCACGCGAGCTTACAGAAGTGCCACAACACGAGGTGGCATGGATTCGACTAATGTCTGAAGTAGTGCTGGACGGAATTGACACCATGCTGTAACAGCCCTAATACCTGAATTTTGAATAGCATTGTACTGTATGAAGTATTTGTAGTGAGCTAATGTTTGGTTGAAAGTGATTCGATATGTTTGTTTTGTAAATTCTTGTAAATCAGTGTATATAGACTTTGTTTTAGGTAAGAAAATTATTCAAAGGCCATTTAATATGTTTAAGAACCGAATGACGCAAGAGAATTTCTTAAATGTTTGTAATTACATGTATTAATGTAAGCTACGATGTCTACAGGACATTTTTCTACCGTTGGAAAGGATTTCTGTAAATAATTTTGTATTTAAGTATCTATAATTACCATTTCTGATCATTTTGTAATGTTGTTAATTAATTTTGTATTAATTCCGATTGTTTTTAATATGTTAGATTGTTTGAGTGATTGTTAATGATCGAGAAATATCGGGCGGATCCCTTTGAAGAATTCTCGTAATTTCGATAAAAGACAGATCGCCTGGACAGAGAAATTCATTCAGTTAGTAAGTCAGTTTCATGGAGGAAGGAATATTCCTTCCTCCATGGTCAGTTTAGTTGATAGTATTCAGTGTTACAGAGAGTTTCAATCATTCAGTTAGAGTTTCTTTGCGACTGTGCATCTCTGTATTGTACCTATACTAGTGAATATCGCTGACTTGTTGATTTGATCAAAATAAACGAACATCAACATAACATTGTTTTTTGGTGGACTTTTTAATTAATTGATCAGTAATTCAAACCACCGAAGAACCCTAATAATGCATTCTGCAGGACTGTCCAAAAACGATTCACTTCCGTCGGAAGTGAATCGTTCAGCGTGACATAAGTGCAAATTGCTGCGTATTTCAATGCTGGGTCATCATCAAGTAGTCAGCGTGCGAACGATTTAACTAAACATCATCGATAAGGCCCACTCGTGTACCCTTGCTGAGTGCACGACGCAAAGCTTTACGCCTCGCCTGGGCCCATCAATACCGACATTGGACTGTTGATGATTGGAAACATGTCTGGATACTGGTCTGACGAGTCTCGTTTCCAATTGTATGGAGCGGATGACGTGTACGGGTATGGAGAATTCATGAACTCTGCATGTGAACAGGGGTAGTTCAAGCTGGGGGAGACTCTGTAAAGCTGTGTGTAGTGTGCAGTTGCAATGATATGGGACTCCTGATAGCTCTATACACGACTTTGACAGGTGACCTGTACGTATGCATCCTGGTTGATCACCTGTATCCATTCAGTTCATTGTGCAGTCCGATGAACTTGGGAAAGTCCAGCAGGACAATGTGACACCCCAGACGTCCAGAATTGCTACAGAGTGGCTCCAGGGATATTTATCTGTGTTTAAACACCTGGCCACCAAACTACCCAGACATGAACATTATTGAGCATATCTGGGATGCCTTTAAACGTACCGTTCAGAAGAGATCTCCATCCACTCGTACTCTTACGGATTTATGGACAGTCCTGCAGAATGCATTGTTAGGGTTCTTCAGTGGTTTAATTACTGATCAATTAATTAAAAAGTCCACCAAAAAACAATGTTATGTTGATGTTCGTTTATTTTGATCAAATCAACAAGTCAGCGATATTCACTAGTATAGGTACAATACAGAGATTGGCCTCCGGTGCAGTCTATTCGCCGATTCTCAGGATGGACCACGTTGCCATACGGCATGCAGATTTTGTTAGGTAATGGCTAACGCATTTATACCCTTCTGCTGGCTTAGAAAGAATATTCCGAGTGACAGGATTTTATTAGTAAGAGATTCCTTTTATGAGAGTTATTTTACGCAGTATTTTTCAGTTATTTCAAGCGAATGTATATGTGCCCAATTTTATTGAAGTATTAAAGTCACTCCATTCTTTCAACTACATGTTTTCATTTGTATCGCTGATTCCTGCTCATTACTAGCAATAAGTATGGGCAGAACGTAATTGCTCTGATCTTATGGCCAAATATCTTCGAAGCTGATCGAGGAGTGGTTGATCAGAGACGAATCCAAACTTCGGCTGTGGTGATTTGCCGCTCAGTTACTACAACAGCAATCATGAACTAAGAAAGCACGTTGAGGTGATGAGGTTGAAGTTTGTTTGAACCTTTTGGCAATAAATGAAAGACGTACTATGATCCATTTGACACTGAAAGAACAAAATGAATATTAATGTAATCCGCCGCACATAAATAATTACGGTTGCTATGGCAACGATGAAGATGGCGTACAAAGCCCTTTAGAACTTAATGTATGAATAAAAATATTAAGGTCATAACTTATTTTTTAATGAAGTTTTTCAATTTTTTAATGGTTATTGTGTTATAGACGAATCCAAAAAAATTCCCAAAAATCGCTCCAGCCGTTCTCGATTTAAAAATGGTGTAACTAACATACTTTCTTTTATATATATAGATTTGAATTGTTTGTAAAAAAATTTGGAAAAGTGACAGATAGATAATTATGATGAATAAATATTTCTTTTAATTTTATGCATTTTTTTTTTCTTTTGTGAGAAATCTTTACCCTTCGTAAGGGCCCCCAAACAATTTTTTATACAGGGCCCCGCCAATGCACGCTACGCTTCTGGTTCTGTCACGTAATTTTCTTAAAAATAGTATATGAAATAAAAGAGAAAAACATTCTTATAAATGTCATGTACCGTCAAACGCTAAATAATTAAATAAATAACCACGAAAATACTGCGAGATTATCTTCAGTTCTAACAGGTATTTGAGGGTTGTCGAGAAAATAACAGGTTACATTATGGCGTTCCGGAAATAATCTTTTGAGAATTCTCTTGTCACTACAAAAGCCAGATGAGAGTTTGTTCTTTTCATATACTCACTTTTGCATAGTTTTATCTAACTCAGCTTCTGTTAAAGTAATAAAAATTTTCCAAGCTCGGCATCGCAGTCTGATTCACAAATCAAAAATCGGGTTTCTGCATCAACATGTTTTTGGTTACGTTTTTTGTCGGTTTCACGCTCAACACAACAATGCTTTATAAACTGTCGCACAAAACTGCGCTCTAATATGCGCGGGTAACTGCCCGACACAGTTTCACTGTCTGTGCTATCCTGCCCTGCTCTGCGCTGCCCCTACTGCGCCACTCAGCTCAATGTGCGCCCCGGGGTGCAGTAGGGGCAACGCAGAGCAGGGCAGGGCAGCACATACTGGCAGTTACTCGCGCATATTAGAGCGCAGTTTCGTGCGGCAGTTTACAAAGCATTGCATTGTGCGAAAAACCAACAATAAAGCGTAACCAAAAACATGTCGATGCAAAAACTCGATTTTTGATTTCTGAATCAGATTGGGATGCCGAGCTTGGAAAATTTTTATTACTTCAACAGAAGCTGAGTTAGATAAAACTATGCAAAAGTGAGTATATGAAAAGAACAAACTCTCATCTGGCTTTTGTAGTGACAAAAGAATTCTCAAAAGATTATTTCCGGATCACTCGAGCGAAGATTCACGCCATAATTTAACCTGTTATTTTCTCGAAAACCCTCAAATACCTGTTAGAACTGAAGATAATCTCGCAGTATTTTCGTGGTTATGTATTTAATTATTTAGCGTTTGACGGTACATGACATTTATAAGAATGTTTTTATTACTTTAACAGAAGCTGAGATAGATAAAACTATGCAAAAGTGAGTATATGAAAAGAAGAAACTCTCAACTGGATTTTGCAGTGACAAGAGAATTCTCAAAAGATAATTTCCGGATGACTCGAGCGGAGATTCACGGCATAATGTAACCTGTTATTTTCTCGACAAAGCTCAAATATCTATTAGAACTGAAGAAAATCTCGCTGTATTTTTGTGGTTATTTATTAACCGACTTCAAAAAAAGGAGGAGGTTCTCAATTCGTCTGTACTTTTTTTTTTTTTTTTTTTTTTTGTATGTATGTTCAGCGTTATCTTTGCCAATTTTGAAGCGATTTAAATGAAATTTTTTTAGTGGATACGGGTACACCTCCAAAGTGGTCCCATATGAATTTCATTGAGAAACCACCCCTTTTACCCCCTTCCACCCCTTAATTTTTATACAAATCTACATATTTTATTCGATCTCAATGAAACTTTGGACATATATAGGCAAAAATTAAGATAAAAATACTGTCAACTTTCGGTTTAAAAAACTGAACCCCTCTCCCGATATCCACCCCCTTAATTTTTGCCAATTTTCTTTATTTAAAGCTACAGTCGACACCATTAAACTGATCTACATTAAAGTAGGTAATTACATGTAGTTTTTCATGGAGAAGGTATGTGACCAAAAAAATTAAAATAAAAAACCACCCCTCTCCCCTTTACACCCCTTAATTTTAATACAAACCCACATTTTTTATCCGATTTCGATTAAACTTTGGACATGCATAGTAAAAAAATAAAGAGAAAAATAGTCAACTTTTGGTTTGAAAAAACTGAAGCCCTCTCCCCCTATCCATTCCCTAAATTTTTACCAATGTTCTTTATACAAAGCTACACTCTATACATTTAACTGGTCTCCGTAATTTTTCATGGAGAAGAGTTCTGACAAAAATTAAATAAATAAAAAAACACAACATGTTTCCTTTTACACCCCTTAATTTTATACAAATCTACATTTCTTATCTGATTTTTATTGCCCTTTGCCCATGTATACTTTAAAACAAAGAGAATAATTATGTCAACATTTGGTTTGCCAAAGCTCAACCCCTTTCCCTCCTTCAACCCCATTAACTTTTGTCAATGTTCTTTATAAAAAGCTACAGTCGCGATCGTTTGGCCGATTACCATGAAAGTTGGGGCTTATATGTATTTTTTCACGAAGAAGATGTCTGACCAAAAGATCTAAAAACCACCCTCTCTCCCCATTAAACCGATTAATTTTTATACACAACCACAGTTTTTATCCGATTTAGACAGAACTTAGCAAATTTTTACTATAAAACAAAGAGAAAAATAATGCCAACTCTTGGTTTGCAAAAAATGAACCCCTCTCCCCATTTCCACCCCCTTGATTTTTGTCAATTTCTTTTTAGAGAGCTACAGTCGACACCACTTGACCGTTCTATATTTTTTATGGATAAGATTTCTGACCAAAAAATAAAAAAACTACCCTAGCTCCCCTTCCATTAATATTTGTATAAAACCTACATTTTAATCCCATTCGGTGGAACTTCGCATGCATATAGTTTAAAACAAATAGGAAAAGAAAAATGCTGTCCTCATAACTTTCACAAAAACGCAAACCCTAGTCCCCTTTCTACCCCTTTAAATACTGTCAATATTCTTTATACAAAGCTACCATTTCTTTCAGATTTTGAAGGAAGTATGCACATGTATAATGCAAAACAAACAGAAAAATACTGTCTACATTTGGTTTCGAGAGTCCAAACTCCGCTCCTTCCTTTCCATCCTTTAATCTACAGTTTCTATCCGATTCTGAAGGAAATTTTCACACGTATACTTTAAAACATACAGAACAATTCTGTTTAAATTAGGTTGCAGAAGCCCAAATCCTCTTCCCTTCTACCCCCACCCCTCCTAATTTCTAATGTTCTTTATAGATACCCACAATTTTATCAGATTTCCATGGAACACTGCACATGAATACTTAAAAACAAAGAGAAACATAGTGTTTACATTCTGTTTACAAAACCCTACCATTAACTCCCTTACCCCATTTAATTTTTGCAAATGTTCTTTACACAAAGCTACAGTTTTTATCTCGTTTCGATGGAAATTTGCACAAGTATACTTTAAAACAAAGAGAAAAATAGAGGCCTCACTAGTTTTACAAAAACCAAAATACTCTTCGTCTCCACATCCCTTAATTGTTTTTTTATACATATCTACAGTTTTATCTGATATCAATTAGAAATTTATACACCTATACTTTAAATCAATCAGAAAAGGCAGTCTAAATTTGGTATACAAAAGCTCAATCCCTCTTCCCCTTTACCCTCACCCCTTTTAATTTCCAATTTTCTTTACAAAAATCCACAGTTTTAAATCCCGTCAAAATCAATTAAGCTATTTTTAAGTCATGGCATAATATTTATAAAATAAATGTATTGTAATGTCTCAAGATGTACTTCAGATTTTAACTTGGATCCCAAGCTTTCACGTTGTGAAAACAAATTATAAATCTATATTTTCTGTGTGATGCCGGAGCAAAGAGATATATTCCAGAGACAGATTTCTGTATGTGGTATGTATTAATGCCCAGATGTTACATGTTTCGGTTATCGACCAACAACTTTAACAGATATTATGATACGATCAAAACATTGCCTGGACCAAAATGTAAACTGCCATTCCTTAACGCAACACCCAACTCACCCCGTTCTGGAAGTTGTTGTGGTATATAAAGACAGAATTCTTCTTTGAAAGCAAGCCCTTTCATCCCTGAGCTACCAGGAAGTTCGCAAAATGGGAACTGCTGTGGAATATTTAAAATACAAAACAAACTATAAAACCACTAAAAATCTAAAAATAAAATAATTGTTTAAAAAAACGTAAAAACCGCCTTCAAAAAAAAGCACTAAAAATTTTAAAATAACTTTATACCTTGCTTAAGAGAAAGTAAATCTAAATGGACAATATTTTACATTGTTGTCATTGAAATTTTTACAGTAATTAGTTATTTTTGGAGTCGGTGCCAGCGAAAGCAAGAAAAACAAAAAGATAAAAACAATAATTTATAACAATAATACATAAAAGTCATGTTACTGCTTACCTACAATTAATGCTAGAAACATGTTTCAACAAAACTGAAACATACAGATGATTCGCCGATATTATGCTTAATGTTAATCGTTTACTGCATGATGCTCCTACCAACTAACATTGTAGCGCCAGAGATAAGCCTGGATGACCAATAAGGCCGAGCCACAGATTAAAATACTGTTAATTTGTTCACCTAAGCTGTCTACCGCAATAACACTATCTGCCTCACGACAAGCTGTAAAATATTTGGAATTTTTGTTCGTACTCCCCGTTTCGCCTCTAACACCAGAAGAAGTTCAGTAATTCGATCTTCGCGATGTGACAGCTGGCACCGACTCCAAAAATAACTAATTAATGTAAAAATTTCAATGACATTAATGTAAAATATTGTCCATTTAGATTTACTTTCTCCTAAGCAAGGTATGAAGTTATTTTAAAATTTTTAGTGCTATTTTTTTGAAGGCGGTTTTTATGTTTCTTAAACAATTATTTTTTAATTATTTAACGTTTGACTAGTGTTGTAAAAAAAACAGTTTTTTATCTGAGGTGAAAAAAAAAACATGTTAGAAAACTGTGAAAGAAACATGTTTTTTTTTTCTGGGACATGTCTTTTTTCATAACTACTAAATTTCAAATTTTTAAGGCATTTATCGTTTAATATGACTGTTTTAGAGTTTATTGCAAGTACTTATCTTACGTTTAAATCTACTATATCTTTCTGGTTCAGTAGAAAAAAAATTACAAAAAATATTGGTAACATTGACTGAAGTTTTCTTTTACGAAAGGGGACTTCCCGAAAGGCTAGGTTGCGTGAGAAGGAATCCCCGTTCGGCCGTTCCCCATTGTTTGGATTGATACTCGCTATTTGAACTAGTGCTGCCAGGCCCTACAAATTTATCTGTAGCCCTAAGAATCTTTTCAAAAAATTAGGAAATTTAACTACGGTTTTTTGCCTCTTTTTATTACTTGTTGTGCTTTCCTTATATTCGTATACTTGTTAAACTCGCAGCGTATAGTGATAATACTGAGTCATTGTCAGTAATTATGAATAATTTCCATGCAACCGTTGGCGTAAACCAACGATTGAAAACAAATAATGCTCCTATTTTGTATGATAATAGATTTAAATTCAAACTTAAAAGACTGTAATACAGAACTATTGGCACAGTCTTCATTCACAGTGTGTACTTTGCTCACAATTTAAAATTGCAATCTCAAAAACTTTTGCATGCAATACAACCTGTAAAAGAAAATGTAACTATTTCTGAAGTTATGGATCTAGAGGGGATAGAAGAAGAAACAGAAAATTCCAACTCCGACCGAACTAGTGTTGGTAGTACTGATACTAGTGAATGTGGTACCGTCATAAAAGATGAATAAAAAATTATGTTACCGATATAGATACATTTATGAATCATTATGTAAGATATTATATGATTTAGTAAGATTTAATACACACATGTAAAATGTAAGTTCCATAAATAAAACTATAATATATCAAATATATTGCTTTCTGAAAAAAAAATTAGGAAAAAAAAACACGAGTTCTAGGTTTTTTTTCATGTTTTTTTCACAAATCTGAAAAAATTGTAAGTGGACAGTTGTATGATAAATAAATGCTGAATTTACTCGCCACTTGTTGGGCTCATTGTCCAAATCTCTTGTTTAAATTTAATCTTTATGTATTTTTTTTGGACTGATATTGTGAATCGCAGGTTGGTTACGCACCAGATTAATCAATTTTTCTTATTCTATAGTTGAAAATGATTATAAGTAAATCAAGATTATAAATAACGCAAGAAGAGTTACGGCAAAAACCGACACGAGTGAGCTGCGTGGCACAGTTTCTGTGTCGTGATCACAACGTCGCGCAGGCCATGTGCGGCGCAGTACTGCGCTGCCCTGCTCTGCGTCTCAATACGCGCTGTTCAGCCCCAAAACATAGACACAGAAACTGTGCTGCGCTGCGCTGCGCTGCGTCGACTGCGCGTCAATGTGCGCCCGGCCTAATGCGTGGCAGACACTGACAAAGCAGAAACTTATTGCTGGCGCTCAGTCCATTGAAGTTAGTTCAAATGAGACCGCATACCGTTCAACACCCTGGCCAAACGAACGGCTCAGGGGCTCCAAGAAGAACTACCGTTCACTTTTAGGTCTAAAACAAACGAGGCATTTTGCACCGCGCGGCGGTCGAGTCGACGGTCGAGTCAACTCATGGTTCAATTCAATTAAATGGGGCAAAACAGACGAAGCCGCGCGAAGACATGGTTTCCCCGCGACTTACACGCGGCGCCGCCTCGTCTGTTTTGAACTTGCGGCGTGGAGGTGGCGCGGCGACACGGCCAACTGAAGAAAATTATTCAGAAATGGATTTTTTACCCCCTTTTTGTATCATTACACTTTAGTGTTCAAATGTAAAACACTTAATATGCCATTACATTTAACACACAAAGAAAATTCGAATTTAATTTTTTACTTTTCTTGAAATTATTTCCTGATTTCATATTGTTTTAATAATACTCCTTTTGAAACTTCCATATTTAATATTTTTCTATTGATCCATCACCGAAACTTTATCTTAACTTTTAACTTAACCTGTACTTTTGAACCGTAAAATACAGTCTGAGTGTCTGATCGTTTCCAAAGACTGTGGCAATCATATTTATTATGACTAGCGTTCTCATATTTTTCATTTTGCTAGGGAAAAATTAATTCAGAAGCATTGATGGCGTCGTTTTTTCTTGTGCTGTTCCACCGGTACAGTAACCACAGAAGCATTTCACTCTCGTCTTCAATATCAATTGTTTTACAAAGAATTGAGTTATACGCGCCAAATCGACGGTCCACGGTTGTACTTTATTTCTGGTGTCCGTACTACCAGTGGAATAGCTAGGATAACAAGGGCCCCGGTGCAAAATAATAATAATAATAATTTGGTCACTCAGGCCAGATGGGCGACCTTTTTTTTCAGCCCTACCAAATCTTGTGAGGTTTGTTGGCAGTAGGTCGCCCCTGAGCTCCGCTTTGGAGCCCCCTTAACTTGCGGGCCCCGGTGCACCGCCTAGCCCTCCCATGCGTACTATATACTGTTGAAAAAATTACGCGAAGATACTATATTTAATGTGCGTGGATCAAACTTTTTTTGAAACACAAACTAATAACAAACAAATCCCTACTTTGACAAATGTGAGAAAACACATTACTGTATGATTACCTTTTGATTTCATGTACGAGTTGTTCTTCTTTTTGATATTAAATTAAATTTGTTAAGGAAAGGGACGAAAGTGCGTCAATTTGAACTGAATTGTTTTATTAGTTAAGGAGAGGATTGTCCTACACATATTAAAAATATTTTGACGGTGAATAAAATATATGGGAACACTAAAGTTAAATTTCTTTCGAATTTCGCGAGCCATTTTTCATTCAACGTTCACAAAAATATTAAACAACTTGTTGGTAATAAAGATGTGAGTAATACTATGTCAACTTTAAAATCAGCGCTAGAACGACGTGAAAGAGAGCATATGGAAACTATCTTACTTCCTTATGTGTGAAATCAATTGTCACCTATTACAAATCGTCTACCAATATCCAGGCCTCATCGCCATTTTAGATGCCCACATTTCTCTTCACTCACTTCACTGCAACAGTTAACAACCGAAATCCTTTATCATTTTTGATTACTGAGTGTATCCTTTGGTAATTTCCGCAGACACTATCTCCTTCTAACTCTTGAATTATATACTCACTAGCCACAAAGCCCACCAAAAATGACGGGTTTAACGGACTGTTCTGACAATTGATTTCTTTTTAGTTGCTTACCTAAATAGCATTTTTATAAAATAAACCTCAGTATGCTGTAATTTCCCGTCCCTTGTGATGTAGCAAAAAGTTTCAGTTGTCAATTTGGTCCAGGTTGTTCTTCAGCCTAACTACTATTTTCGCCAATATAGCCGGTAGAAAATCACACTCACACATGGGGGAGTTGACCATGTTGATCCTGTAGAGGTGCCTCGGATAGCGACCGTGGTTGAATTTAAGACTGGAGACAAATGATGTGACCTTCCTTGTAGTTGTCGTGTTGTCGTACCAGTAGGTCAGTGTGATTGTTGGGTGGATCTGACTATAATGACTATCTTTGTGTGGGTCTTTTGATCTCCACTCTCTCTTCCATTCCGTTCGAGCTTTATTACGGAGTATGGGGATCAAGTCAGAGGCCGGAATATGTTTTATTTTCATGCCATGATGAGGCGTTGCCTTAGCAAGAAGATCAGGTAATTCATTGCCTTCTATTCTGGCGTGACCTTTAGTCCAGATAAATATTACCTCCAAGCCCTTTTCTCTAAGCCTTGCTACCGACTGTAGGACCTCGTATATTAACCAGCTTTTCCCGATGGCCGTTGCAAGGTTATATAATCTCAGTAAGACAGATCGAAAATCTGATAAAATAACCAGCCGGTCTGTCAACAACTGTAGGCCGTATTCTAAGGCTTTCAGAGTGGCTTGTATTTCAGCAGTGTAGACCGACGCCTCTTCTGGGAGATGAAAAAGGCTCCACTTTTCATTCGCAGGATCCACAAAGGTGCAGCCCACCATGTTTTCGGGTTTAGAGCCATCTGTGTATAGGCATGTGGGATTGCCAGTCTGATTCCCAATGTGATCCTGCAAAATAACTTCGTTATTACTACCTTCCGTCGTAAATTTTATGCCTAGGATAATCTCTAGTCTCATCGTGGTGCTCATAGTTTTATGTAAATGTACTGGAAAGAGGCATGACCTATAGATTATGTTACTGTATTGTTTTACCTCCGAGAAAGCAGTTGTGAGGGCAGGGGCCTCCTGTTGCCAGTACCTCCGATTCGTGAGCTGAACTGTAAGAGGAGATATTTTTGCAATGAGTTGGTTATCCTTTATTTCAAGTAGTCTTAGGATGCGTAACGGATGTGTAGGGGCGGTTCTAAGCATTCCAACAACAGTGCGTTTGTAGGTATGGATGTCATGACCCCGGTGCACAGTATGATCAATCGATACTGGCATCTATCGATTTTGGTTAGTTGTACTTTACAGGCAGATCCAAAAAACATATTGCCATAGTCGAGATGAGGACGGACGAGTGCTTGATACAGGATTCGTATAGTTTTAATGTCTGCACCCCAAGCTTTACCTGTCACTGCTCAAATTATGTTGATTGCCGCTTCGCTCTTTTTGAGTATATGCTAGATATGACCTGAATATCTCAGGTTGGAGTCTAGCTTTAGACCAAGGTATGATACGGTTTTCCACACTGGGAAGTTAAAAGGTCCCAGGGACATATTTGTCTTCTGAGGGAGTTTACGTCGTCTAAATATGATGACGAACGACTTGTCAGGGGAGAGGTCGAATCAGTTGTTCAGTATCCAAATCACCAATCTGTTAGTGGTAGCACTTAATGCTCTTTGCTGGCCTGCAATGACAGGAAACTTGTATAAATGCATACGTCGTCCACATACTTAAGGATCTTAACATTCAGAAATGAAATTTCATGTAGGTCACTGGAGTAAATATTAATGAGTAGTGCTGACAGGTTCGAGCCTTGTGGTAATCCTTTGGACGACAGTCTAGGACCATATGTTTTGTTCCCCTCTCGTATGATCAATATTCTCGAGTAATGCAATCATGTTGTCTATAAAACTGTCCGGGAGCTTCAATCTCCTTAATTTACTAGCCAAGATAGGGAGAATAACGTTGTCGTACGCCTTAGAGAGGTCAGTGAACAGTGCGGTTAGGTATTGATTATTACCAAGACACAGCTGAATATCGGTGACTAGGTGTCTAAGATTTCGTTTGTCCCCTTGCCTCTACGGAATCCAATCTGCGAGTCTGGCAATAGGCCAATGTACCACTCCAATATTTCCTTTATAATTCGTTCCAACGTTTTGAGGGAACAGGACATTAGAGAAATTGGGCGAAACGACGAGCTGTCTGACGGGTACCTGTTTGGTTTAAGTATTGGTACTACCTTTATTGTTTTGAGGGATGGCACATGAGTTTTAGATGTCCATATACTGTTCATAATCTGCAAGTAGATAGCTTTTCCGTTTTTTGGCAGGTTGATCAACATGTCGTAGTGGATATGATCTGGGCCCGGGCTGGAATTCTTTGTTTTAGTAAGTGCGTTTTCTAGCTCCTCGAGAGAAAATGGTTTTTGGAGGGGGTGATCCATATTGCTGTCCCGGCTGGGTGCAGATTCTTCTCTACACCAGTCTGGGGTTAGAGACCTAAGAAGGCTCATGGCGGCGGCCTGTGGGATTTGGGTATGGTGGCTTCTTGCCTTGTTCTGTGTCAGGGACAATGCGGGATACGGGGTTGGGTATCGGCTTCATCACCTGAACTAGTCGTCTTCCAAAATTATTCTAAGTCCTGAAAAGTTCGGTTACCGTGTTGAACTAATGGTATGCTAACTGTTAAAGTTGACCACAGACGCCACTTACAGATTTAACCTCCTGTAAGAAAGGTGCTATTGTAGAAATGAAAGTCAAAAGTTGAATAACTGAAATTATATTCTTGAAAATTCACATCACATGTTAAAGTTCACAGTTAGCAAAAAGCAATCGGATATAATCGTTCACCAAAGATCACAGATCGTGAAACAGAGCAAAAAACCGCACAAAAACCCCATGAATGAATTTGAAAATTAAAGTCACATTTCCAAAAATGTTCGTCTGAATGTTAAAGTTGTCGAACTTCCAACATGGCGCCGATCAGTCCGGTCGGCCATCATGCCATGACGTCAAAATTCCCGCCATACACCGCGCTCTAAACCACTACCGTTGAACTCGCTCACCGAGAGATTACATACTATCACTACGAGATATTTCGTCCAAGTGTCGAAAAATGGCGGACTTGTCTCTTTTATCAAACTGACCTACTGGCTGAGACAACAGTCTATCTGGAAAAAGAACCTGTTAACTGTGTACTACCAGAAATTCACCGAATGAAGAGCGTAACGAGACAAGTGTCGTGAAATGTTTAGTTAAAGTTTTAAGGCTTCCAGACCAGTGAAAATGAATGTTTAAGTTTGGTTAATTTAAAAGCATATTTGATTCGCGTACTGTTGACGTCATGCAACGTCATAGGAAAAATGCTTCACCTCGAGACCTTAAAATCTGAAGTTAATACCAATTTTAAATCGTTCTCTGGCCTCTGCTGAGCTCAACAGTGTAAAAATCGTCCAAATCGGTTAATTCTATCAGGAGTTATTGAATTCCTAAGTTTTCCTATTTTCCGTTGTGAAACCAAATATTCTGCTTTTTATTTATGGCCGGTTGTGTCTGGGACTAAATTTAAACTGAACCTTTATTTATTTTAAGCACTTTAGAGAAGTTTTTAGCCTGTTAAACATGTTAGTTTATGAGTTATTAATTTCTAAAGTTTCGATTTTTTCGGCGCCATTGCCGGTCGGCTGTTATTCACTTATATTTTCCATTTATTGGTTGACTATTGCCGGTAACTTAAAGAATATTTAACTGGTTGGTTATTTTACTTGGTTGTATTTACTTTTAAAGCTTTGAAGTTGTTTATATGTGGTAGAATTAAATGTTGACTAACTCCCATGTGGAGATGCATTAAATTCCATATTTAGTACTTTAAATAGGTCTGGAGCTGCGAGTTGTTAGTGAATTTAATATCAAATGGTGAAATTCTAATTAAGAAAGTGCTTTACAGTGTTTAAAATCAGTGTAAAAGCATATAATGTGTACTGTGCCTCTGGCACGTTACTTCGAAATTGGATTAACAAACAGAAGTTAAGTAAAATGTCTTTTATTGGTAATAGAAAATTACTTATGCGTATTTACTGTTATTTACATGCTCTTAGCGCTTTTGAAATGGTTTAATTTTACCGGAATTAATTCTGAACGGCTCGATAATTTAGTCGATTTACCGGCTCCCGGTTCTTACTAATATTTCATATTTTACGGATTAAAACTACTCGAAACCTATTAAAACTGAAAGATAATCCTATTTATTATGTCTTTATCTACTTTTTAAGTCCTGAAACTATTTAAAAGACCTAAAATTGTTTATATAAACTGTTTAGGAAAATGAGTGATCCAGTTTCTTCATAATTACTTCTTGTGAGTATTAAATGCTTTAAAACTATCAGAAACCCGTTAATTATCCTACTAAACTGTCTCAGGCATTATTCTATTTACTTTTAGAACTTTAAACTGGTCAAATTCCATCACAAAGTGATATTTTCATACTTCTTCAGTCTACTATCCACTCATCCTGTTTATTTCTTTAAAATACCTGCTAAACGACATTTAACTGTAAAGTTATGGTTATAGTAGGTCTAGGCCTGGCTATTATTAGTTCTTTACACTCTTTACTGCATGAAAATCTCTTCAGAAATACCAAAATCTGGTATATGCCAAAATTTAGGGTTAGATTTGATTTATATTGAAATTAACTATTTATCTCAGGAATAACGCTTGTTAAACATGATAAAAGGTTTATTTAGGCAATATATTTACTATTATTTACCATTTACTTCTTTTAAATCCGTTCAGAATATCTCTCTGACTAATGTTAGGATATGGTATTAAAAGTTTACTCTTACATGGAATAACCTATTTCCTGCTGAAATATCAAGGCTTTATGACAATTTATAGTTTATTTATGTTGGTTATGTGTTATTTATTCACTTTACTGTACTAGAAGTGTTGTTAACTCGATTTAAACTGTGGTATCGTGTACTGAAGTTAACCTTAAACTTGGAATATTGAAAATAGAACGAGGGATACCTTACATCTGGAATGATCTAATCTTCCTCCATATCACTGTTAGCAAAGTTTGAGAGTTTAATGAATTACAGAAGTTTTCCCAGTTTTCTCTCTTCTTCCTTTTCAGTAGTCTTTTCGTAATTGCTTGTGTCTTGTTGAGGAGGATGTAGTTGGTATTGCTAGGTTCTTTTTTGTAACGCGACAATCTCCTATCTCTAATGACTTGATTGCACACCACACACACCAATGTTGGTTTTGTCGATCTCTTCAAGCATTATGATCAACCCTGGATGCGTGGTCATGTACAGCGAACACAGGCATATCTGAAGCGTGCATTGTGTCAAGCTGACACACATTGGTCTGACAGATGTTTCTTGTATAACACGGAGTGACCATACCTCCCATGGACTCCACCTGAATGTTCGGGGCAAGCAGAAGCTATCATAACTGATTGCCAGTAGCATCAGGAGAGGCAGGTTGGATGTGAACCCCATCCCAGTGGTAATTGGTGGTAGGACTCATTCTTTTTTAGGCCAAACGTCAGGAGTAGGAAGAGTTATTTAATAAATGTACATAATGATATTACAGTAAAAAATAAAGAATGTAAGTCTAAAATAGCTTTGTTCCATCAGAACATTTGGGGTATCTCAAGCAAACTTGATGAGTTCATAATATCTATAGAAGAAACCCAAAAATCATTGAATCTTAACATAAATATCGTATGTCTGACAGAACATCATCTGAAGAACTCTGAAATATTTCTTCCAGGTCAAAGATGAAAATGGGTGGTGCAGCAATCATGGCAGCAATATATGTAAGAGAAAATACTGAGACAAAATCATTAGATGTAAGTAAATACTGTATAGAACAAGATTTTGAATGTTGTGCAATACAGTTAGAATTAGAAAACAATTATCTTATAGTGCTGACAGTTTATAGGGCTCCCACAGGAGTAATTTTTTTAATAAACTTGAAGCGGTTCTATTAAATTTATCACGAACTAAAAGGGAAATTATCCTCTGTGGAGACTTCAACATAAATTTTTCTGTAGAATGTAACCAGACAGATTATCTTCTAGGAATGCTTAGATCATTCAATCTCTATCAAACTGTAAATTTCTACAAAAAGATAGTAGTACCATTATTGATAACATTTTTGTAGAGCACAATAAATTAGAAATACATGGAACAGTTCCAATAGAAAATGGTTTGTCAGACCATAATGCTCAAATAATTACTTTGGATGTTGTGGGAAATGAAAATAACAAAAAGAAAGGATTTGTCAAAGTAAGCCATTAAAGAAAAATTCAATAAAAACATTAAATGATTAACTTCTCAATGAGGACTGGAGCACTGTTCATAAATTAAAAGGGGTAAACAATAAATTCAATTACTTTCACCAAAGGTTTTTGTAAATTTACGAAAGGTGTCTCCCTACAAAACTAGCTCCAATTGGTCAAAAATGAGTAAACAAAAATTGGGTTACAGTTGGTATTAAAACAACTTGCAGACATAAAAGGAAATTGTATGTAAAAGTTAGGAATACTGATAATATGCTTCTCAGACAACATTACAAAACTTACTGTAGAATTTTAACCAAAGTAATAAAAGAAGCCACACGTTTGGCCATAAATGATGAGATTAGTAGTTCAGATAATAAGATAAAAAGTGTTTGGAACATTATTAAAAGAGAAACAACTGTATCATCCCTTGAACATAAACCTATATCTATAAGCATTAATGATAAACTTGTAAATGACCCTCTTATGTAGGAAGTGCTTTCAAAAACTACTTCTTAACAGTTGCTGAAAAAATAAAAGGAAAATATATTGGGAATATGGATGCTATAGCAATACTTTTCACCAAAAACAGCACCTATGTCTCTATTTCCCACCAGTCAAAATGAAATTGAAAAAATTATTAAATCCCTCAAAAATAAAAGTCATTTGGTTATGATGAGGTTTCAACCCATGTAGTGAAACAATGTAACACCAGCATTAGCAGAGTTATTAGTCATATTTGTTCCAGTCATAGTTCTTTTAAATAAGGTATCTTCCCTGACCCACTCAAGAAGTCAATAATCAAACCGCTTTATAAAAAGGGTGATACCTCAAAGATTGAGAATTACAGACCCATATCACTTCTAACAGCATTTTCAAAAATCTTTGAAAAAGCAATGTACAGAAGGGTATATACACATCTAAAAAAGAATGACCTACTCAGTAAAGTACAGTTTGGTTTTAGACAAGGCTTTTCAACAGATTCAGCAATTTTTGCTTTTGTAAACAACATACTGGAATCAATGCATAAAAAATTAAATTCCCTAGGTATATTCCATGATCTTGCTAAGGCTTTTGACTGTGTTGATCATGAGATTCTACTAGGTAAATTATACCACTATGGAGTTAGTGGTAAGCCAGGACTTTGGTTTAAATCATACCTGGAAAATAGAACGCAATGTGTATCACTGAAAGATACAGGAGATGTTATAAACTCAGAATGGGGTATAGTTAAATGTGGTGTGCTTCAGGGTTCAATTCTTGGCTCTCTGCTGTTCTTAATCTATATAAATTATCTCCCACATATACTAGGTGATAGTGAACACATGGTGCTCTTTGCAGATGATACTAGCATATCGTTGAAACACCCATCAGCACAAAACCTTAAAAACACAGCAAATGATGCTATATCGAAAATTAACAGGTATTTTAATGCCAACAAACTAATATTTAATGTAGTAAAGACACGGTTACTTCAGTTTGTTACAAAAAATAAAACAGAGGACAGCTATAATGTGATATTAGAAGGAAAATCAATCAATGAAAGCAGTTTAACAAAATTCCTGGGTGTATATATAGATAAGAAATTGACCTGGAAACAATATATTCAACAACTTCTTAAAAAACTGAATTCTGCAACATTTTCACTGAGGGTAATATCTAGAATAGCTAATATAGAAACCATAAAGTTAGTATATTTTGCATATTTTCATTCCCTGCTCACTCATAGCATGTCACTGTGGTAAAACTCGTTACAAGCACAGAGGGTATTTAAATTGCAAAAGCGTGCTATAAGAACTATTTGTGGAGCAAGCCCACAGACGTCGTGAAGAAATCTATTTAAAAACCTGGGTGTTAATAATGCAGCACAGTATGTATACTCCTTACTATCGTTTGTAGTGGAAAATCCTGAACATTTCAATCTTAATGCTGACATACATAGCCTTAATACTAGGAATAAATATAATATTCACAAGGATTACAAATCACTGTCAATTGTACAGATAGGGTTAACATTTACTGGAGCTTCCTTATTCAATGTCTTATCAACAGAAATTAAATGTTATCTACAAAAACCCAACTACTTTAAGTCCAAACTGAAAGAGTTTCTGCTTCAGACCCCATTTTACTCTGTGAAAGAATTTTCTACTTGGAATTCGGTAACTAAGAATGACTGATAAAATAGTATATATGGTGTATGGAAGGGGAAGGTTGCAAAGTTGTCCACAATTACTGAAATGATATATGGTTTTTCTTTCTGTTGAAACTTTTGACAAATGAAGTAATTACACTGTTTACAAAATTTCACTCATATATAGTAACTAACATAGGATAGCATGCACTCAAAAACTTCTATGAAAAATCATCATACTAACAGGTTTTTAAGTAATTGACTGCTTATGAGTTGTTGGTAATATAATTAGTATTGTTAATAGGTGTGTGTATTGTTCCACATAAATAATAACTAACATGATATAATATGTAGTCGCAAATTACAGTGAAACTTATCATGGTAACTGGTTGGTAAGAAAATAACTGGTTATTAGATGCTGGTAACAAGTGTATATCCCCCCCCCCCATCTACAACTTCATTTTGGGTCCCCTTAACGTGCTTGATAAATCTCACGTGAAATTCCTTGGAGTGGTATATGATTCTCGTCTCACCTGGTCTGCTCACATTCATCAAGTTGTCCCAAAATTGGAACAAGGTCTTAATATTTTAAGTACACTGACTCGAGTTTGGTGGGGAGCTCATCCATCTACATTGTTGATACTCTATCGCACCCTTCTCAGATCAAAACTGGATTATGGAAGCACATTCTATTTCAGTGGCAGTAAACGTCTACTAAATAAACTGGATCGCATTCAGTAATAGAGAATTTGTATTTGCCTGGGAGCTATGACATATACACCTACGAATGCGCTTCTTTTGGAAGCAGCAGAAATGCTCTTTAATGTTCGTTCACAACTCCTATCAAATAAAATTTTATTGACACGTGCTTATTCCAAAAATTCACCAGTTCTCCGGCATCTTATCATGCAACAATGGTCAGCAATGTATACCACCAATGGACGAGGAGCTAGAATGAATCTAAACAGTACAGATGCCGACAGTACGCTCAAGTTCAGACGTACCCTCTACGAAAACCTTGGTATTCAAGATGGAATACTCAACGACGGTACATTACTTCTATTATTCGTATGAGATTCCACCACGGCGCCTTCCGTAGTCATCTTTTTCGCATCAAGGCGGTAAACACACCTTACTGCGCATGCAACGGACAGTCAATACAGGACCTTAATCACTTATTTTGCAACTGTTCCAATTTTCAGCAACAGCAAACAATATTCATCAAGTTTCTTGTGCGAGCACAGCAGCCACTTCCAACTAGGATTGCAGTGCTTCTCGCAACAAATAACAACAGAATCTATAGTATCATCAAAAATTATATTAAGGACATATTTAATGTATATTTAATGTATCTATATATCTGCATATTTTTACATTCTATTAATATTATTACCTTGTAACTTTACCAGGCTGAGTGTATGGTCTATTCAAGACCTAAGGTCAAATAAATAAATTATAAAAAAAAATGTAGTCGCAAATTACAGTGAAGCATATCATGGTAACTGGTTGGTAAGAAAATAACTGGTTATTAGATGCTGGTAACAAGTGTGTACACTGTTCCACATAATAAGTATTAATTAACTTGGGATTGTATTTGTAGATTACAGGAGATGTTGGTTATACTAATGGGTTGTAGCTAACTTGTTTTCAGTATATAATAATATTATAAATTATACAGAAATATTGACATTACTAATAAGTGTATGTACTGTTCCATATCCCCAAGATTATTCTCACATGGGATCAAAGTGAACATATCTATCTATCTATCACTCTTCGTCCCACCACCTGGAGCAGATTCCCCGGCGCGGACGCCTTGGTTTGAATTCCGGGATAGATGTTGAGGCCGTTTGTTCTACTATTGTCATTTTTGTATAAACTTCTTTGTTGTCCCCTGTTAGCTGGAAATTTTTGAACTTTTCTGTAGCTATCTGTTTATATTGGCGAGTTTGTAGTAGAGACCAGAGACAATGGCAGAGACAATATAATAGTTGGTAGTAGAGATGGGCAAAACAGCTTTTTTCCAGTAATACGTTATTCAGTTATATGTGAATGCAGACTTTCCCGGCGAATAAATGACAAAAAATCTTCACAGGTTTGCAGCCGGATTTTATTATAAGATGACAAGCTTTCGGCCACTATCTCAGTAGCCATCTTCAGGTCGATAACAGTAGCGGCGATCTTGCGTTTACGAAAGCCAAGCGTTTACTGGTGTCGCCTAGCAACTTCATGACGCTAGCAGTCTTGCTTCGCTGTGATTGGTCGAGGCGGCGGTCACCCATCCAAGCGCTCACCACGCTCACAATTGCTTAACTACCGGAGCTTAGCAGTGCCGGTCACCCATCCAAGTTCTTACCACTCTCAGCATTGCTTAACTGCCCGAGTCTAGCCGGCTGTCCACACTCCACCGGATCGCCGGCAACCAGGGAACGTGGGCCGCACAATATCGATAACCCTGGTTTCCAAGCGTTGCTCAGCAAATAACCCATGTCACGGTTAACCAGGTTGTCATGTAACCGTATTTCTATAGCTTCTTTAACCACGGACTCCCAAAAGAACGAACATTTAGCCAGCACCTTCACGTTGTCAAAGTCCATTCTGTGGCCATTTTCAATAACATGTTGAGCAACAGCAGATTTTTCCATCTGAAAAAGCCGAATGTAGCGTTGATGTTCCGCCACACGGGCCTTGATTGTGCGTACTGTCTGTCCAATGTAAGATTTCCCACATTCACAGTGTATACTATACACCCCCGGTGTCTTCAGCCCCAAGTCATCCTTCACATAACGTAATAAGTCACGTATTTTGGCAGGAGGACGAAATATGCTCTTAATACCATGTCGATCTAGTATCCTGCCTATTTTCCCGGATATGTTACCAGCAAATGGGATATATGCCAGATCTTTATACCGTTCTTTAGGTTCAATTGGCTGTTTGTTTGGCGTTTTTTGTAGTGCCCTTTCTATTTGTCCGTTACAATATCCATTTCTCCTGAATGTAGTACGGAGATGTTCCAGTTCCGTCGGCAGACTGTCAGCATCAGAGATTTCTATCGCTCTATGCACCAGTGTGTACAATACCGCATTTTTCTGAGCCGGGTGGTGGAAGCTTCCGGCATGTAAGTAACGGTCCGTATGGGTAGGTTTTCTATACACATTATGAGAAAGAGTCCCATCTGGTTTTCGCCGAATAAGAATGTCCAAAAAAGGCAAGCTACCATTCTCTTCCAGTTCCATCGTGAAACGGTATGTTTGGGTGAATTCCATTTAGATGGTCCAGAAATTCATTTAGACTTGTGATCCCATGGGGCCAAACAACAAATGTATCATCAACATATCGGAAGAAACATGCCGGCTTAAGAACAGACCTTTCTATTGCTATACTCTCAAAATGCTCCATAAACAGATCAGCAACAACAGGAGACAAAGGTGACCCCATTGCCACACCATCCGTCTGTTCATAGAAATCTCCACCGTACGTAAAGTAGTGGATGTAAGGACCAATTCAAAAAGATCAACAATGCTAGATTCAAAGAGATTTCGTAGCAGCTGCAAAGTGTCTCTCAGTGGAACTCTAGTAAACGCTTGGCTTTCGTAAACGCAAGATCGCCGCTACTGTTATCGACCTGAAGATGGCTACTGAGATAGTGGCCGAAAGCTTGTCATCTTATAATAAAATCCGGCTGCAAACCTGTGAAGATTTTTTGTTACGTTATTCAGTTATTGCTTCTTTTATCTAACCGCTTTTTTTAACCGTTAGAAATAACGTATAGTTATTTTGTTCTGAAGTAATATCTGTGGTGACGCTACTAAAATCTCTGCTCAGAAACGCTCTTCTCTTGTTGAAAAAGCCGGAAATGTCAAATAACCGGATGTGACGAAAATAGCGGCCCTGACGTCACGAAAAGCCGCTTATTAGCGTTTAACGATACGTCACGAATAGCGGCTTTCAAATAAGCGGCTTCCTAATAAGCGGCTTCCATAGTAACTGTCAGAGACTTTATATACGCCTTCGACTTGTGTTTATGTATTTGTTTAATAAGTCGCAGTGATGCCTTGATAAATTAATATAGAATTTTAACACGACCAGCTTTAGCGGTTTGTGTATAACGTGATTTACGGACGTACGATAAAAAAAAAAAAAAAAAAAAAAAAAAAAAAAAAAAAAAAAAAAAAAAAAAAAATTATGCGAAGTGGGCAGTTTTGATTACGTGTTAATATATTTTTCTGTTTGAAACTAATGAATTTGTAGTATGAGTTTTTATGAATAAATGCAACAAATACAGAAGATTAACTTTGCTGAAAGTAAACAATTTTTCAGTCTGGCTATTAATTTGCATTAAGTTTTGTGTGGCTATAGTTATATGTATAGCATACTTTACATACGTTGTAAATGTGTCCCAATAACAGACCAGCTGCAATTTAAATATGTTGTTCAGACGGACATAAAAGTAATTTGAAATGTAAATATGATTTGCTGTTTTAAACTAATTGACTTGTGGAAATACTAGCGCTTTTCGATGGTTTCTCCATCTGTTGGTAGCTATCGCAGTTAATAACGGTTAAAGGTATTAAAAAGCTGTTTACATAGGTGGTGTCCTCTAGTGATCGCTATCGAAGTTAATAACGCCTTCAACTGGCAAAGACGATATAACACATGTACACAGCTGTAACAAAAAGTATAATCAAGTGGTTTTTGATGGAAGGATGGATGCTGAAAACCAGTTTAATGGTCACTAAGTCGTAGAGAGATGATAAATTTTGTACCCCATCGCAAATAACACCTGCAAAGTAGTATTTAACGTTGTCAGCGGTAGCGACATCTCTTGGGCGCTATCGCAGTTAATAACGGTTAGAGGTTGGAAAAAGCGGTTTACATAGGTGGTGTCCTCTAGTGATCGCTATCGTAGTTAATAACTATTATTTTGCGATGGTAGTGTCATCTAGTGGTATTTATTGCAATTAATAACGGTGAGAGGTAGCAGCAGCAGCACACGCCTTCACTGCCTTATTGTAACAGGCAGGGTATGATGGAGGTTTTGCTGGTTGACATTTCCTCCTATATGTGGTAGATGTTGCATGTCTTCTCGTATGGTATGTCTTCATATAGGCGTTTTTTTATTATTGTTGAAAAATCTTCAGTGGTCGGTTATGTGGTCCAACATCCATCGGATAATTGCCAAGCTCGTTAACCAATGGATTTTTAGATATATAACATTGATTGTAGAACTTTTTCGCAAGCTCGCGGAACCGATCTTTCAACATTGGTAAATTTGCAGCTTCATGCAGGGCAGAGGTAGGAAACCTTGTGTCAAGATGTAAGGCTCTCTTCAGAGCTCTGTTTTGTATTGTTTGCAGGCGGCGATGATGTGTCGCGGCCGCGTATCCCCACTGGACAGGCGTACTCGAGTATCGGTCTGACCAATGAGCAGTAAAGACGCACACCCATAGATGCTGCGAGATTGCTGTCCCTGTTCAAAATTGGATACAGGGCTTGTAGTCTGGCACTAGCTCTTTTCCGAACATCTTCAACATGTGCACGCCACGTCAGTCTACTGTCGAGTGTCACACCGAGATAGCGGGCTGTTCTGGCCCATGGTATGCTTTTCCCATTTAACTGAAGCTTAAGGTCAGGTTGAATTCGCTGACGAGGTCCCAATCTTCTGGTGAGCATAATTGCTTGAGTTTTGGCGGGGTTGATTTCAATCCGCCACCGCCTCGCCCAAGCTACTGTCTTCTGCAGGACTTCCTGCAAGCGGAGGGTGTTACTGTCCTGCTGTGGCTGCTGGTAAAGAAAGCCGTATCATCAGCGTAGGTGGCAGTATGGACTGTTGGCTGAGTTGGCACGTCAGCAGTATAGAGTGAGTATAAGGTCGGTCCTAACACCGAGCCTTGAGGACACCTGCCATAATTAGTCGTCGAGATGAAAGTTCTGCGCCAACTCGTACGCAGAAAGTCCGTCCCTCGAGATACGACCACAGCAACTTGATAAAGTGACGTGAGAATCCCTGGTCATATAATTTCATCAGGAGTCCAGAGTGCCAGACTGAATCAAAGGCTCGTGATATGTCTAAAAGCACCAGGCCACAATATTCCTCGTAGTTGAATGCATGCGTCGCAGCCTCTGTAACTCTCATCAGCTGTTGGATGGTCGAGTGGCCACGACGGAACCCTAGTTGGTGGTGGGGAATAATTCCGAATCGTTCGATGTGATTGTTTAGGCGCCTGAGCAGGAGACGCTCAAACACCTTGCTGACTGCTGGCAGCAAGCTGATAGGACGATAATTTTGTGGCAAGCTTGGGTCCTTCCCGCTCTTATGAACTGGAACCACCTCCGCGTGTTTCACCGACGTGGGTATGTCTTCGTCTGAATTATGGTGTTGAAAAGATTGGCAAGATAGTCTGCAGCTACCGGCGGAAGGTTCTTGAGGCACATATTTCCAATCTCATCAGGACCCGTGGCTTTATGTGGATGCAGTCTGGCTACACAGCTGAGTATCTCCTGAGGAGTAACAAGTTCTATATCGTGCAATTCATCATCCCCTGCCTCAAGGAGAGCACTTAGACGACAGTTCACGATGGCCACCTGTTCGACGTCTCCTTGAGATGGTTGAAAATTCCTTTCGAACAAATCCGCCAGGTAACGGTGAGAGAGGCAATAAGCGGTGACTGATGCACTCGTAGCGGGCGTTCGACGAACAATTACAGCGCTGTCAGAGAGGGAAGTGCTGACCGTTATTTGAATAACTCCAGTTATCGTTTTGGCCGCTACTTTCTAAACGGCGTTTTTAAAATAACGGTTAATTGTAGCCGCTTAGTTATTTGTGACCCATCTCTAGTTGGTAGTAATTTCGTGCGAACGATGTTTAATAGGTGTACGAGCAGTCGATAGTAGATGCATTATGATTGCAGATGGTTGTGCGATAAGTTAGATTGTTGATATACTGTCGGTAGTTATTTTCGTTTCTAATTGGTGTGATATTATTGCAATATTTGTGGCTTTTGATGCAAGAAAGTGAAAATAATAATTGGTCTTCAGATTGGACTCTCTTCGTATTTCAATGGCCATCTTCTGTATGAATTGTAAACGTAAATAATCTTTGAATAACGTGTTTGTCAACCACTGTTTGTAATTTGAATGAAAAATGGCTGAGAAGGCGCTGATGAAGGTGCGCATTTATATTATTTTTAAAGTACTATGACTTTAAAGATTTGAATAAATGTACTTGCTTTAAATGATTTAAGTGGTATGAAGTGTTGTACCACATTTCAGTATCAATGCCGTTTGTCTTTTTTTAGCAAATTGCTGAACAGAAGCTAAAAGCTTTTTCTATCGGCTCGATGGGAAAACGTCAACTCTCCAAGAAGGAACTTGAAGAACAAAGGAAAAAGGAACAAGAGGAGGCAGCAGCCCAGGTAGATGATAATATCATTTCCAGTACTCATAAATGTTTTACCATGTCTTTGTGGTGCGGTTATGGTATTGATTGACGTTTCTTGGTCATTTATAACTCGGTGGTTTTGTTTGTCTTTCGAGAATGATAAAGGTTTCAGTTTGAACTGTTTAAAATCCTCAGAGTGCTACAGAATTTTTCAGTTGTAAAATTCAGTTGATAGTGTAGTGCTATGCCACAACAAGAAAATCTTCGAATTTCTTTTTAAATGGGTTTAGTGTAGCCAAGACTATGTAGTGTAATATACATCTCTGTGTAGGTTCTAAACTTTAGTGCTTTTGTAGATTTTCTTCATGTTGTATCTCATAGTAGAAGACATGTTTACAATTTCATGTTTTGTGAGTGTCATGCCAACTATGAATTGATTTGTGTCATTCCTGCAGCTTGGCTGGGATGAAGGGAAAATATTGATGCATTCTATTTCAAATCGGACAGGGGGTGCCAGTTGTCCAATTGCAATTTTATTGAAAAAATTATGGTAGGTAATTGTACATTGTAATTATTAAATACCCCAAAAGGATTTTGCCAAAACAAGAAAGGAAAAAGGAGTTTACCTATGCCACTTTGAAATTTGGTTAGTAATGCATACATTTTGAAAATTGTGTAATACTTGAAGAGTTTAATTGCATTTAACTCGGAGGCTATGTGAGCTAAAGCAGTGGTTCCCAAATGGTGGTCCGCGGAACCTTGGGGTTCCGTGGAAGGATCACAAGCGTTCCGTGTTCTGTCCGAGAAGTAAATAAATTTTTTGCTCTAAAGAGTCATAACCGTGCCGTGAGAAGGGTATCATGGTTCTGCTTCCATTGACGACATACCAATGCGAGACTGGTTTTTCAGCTTACGCTTATAAAATGGGGATCTGCCAAAAAGTGTATGATCAGTTAGGGTTTCGTGGCCAAAAGGAAATTGGGAACCGCTTAGCTAGAGAGTTGAAATTACTTTTTTATTGAAGCTATCTAAATGGACTTTAACACAGTAGTCAAGACTTAATTGCAAATTAATTGAAAAACAACCCAAATTACATAATTAATGGGAACAATTGTGATTTTTTTAAAAATAATTTCAAGAATTTTTGGGTAGAGACAAGGAGAGGTCGATATAAATTAAAATTTTATTTCTCTAGCAATAGAAATCAGACATCATGCTGAAAAACATATCTTTTCTTTTGGGTGAACCGTCCATAAACAAAAGCAGCTTAAGCAAATTTTGCTGGCACTATTTAACGGCGCGTATTAGTATTCATGGTTAATAGACGCTTCTGATTGGCCATGACTTGTTAATGTCAGTGTGTTATTCAGCGAGCATGAATTGTTTAACACCAAATAAGTTTCATATAAACTATTGACTAAACTATATTTTAAAAATATGCAATTCGGTCGTAATGCAGCCTGTACCATAGTGGAACATAACCATAGCACTTTATCTTGCAGATATCCAATTTTTAAATTGTATCTAACGCTGTTACTGTGGTCCAGGCTGCATTACACCCTAAACGCAAACGCTTATGGGCGAAATGGTATTTTATAAATATTCTATTTCCTTTCTCATTAGCGTTTCCAAGGCAATTTTATTATTCAGTAAACAATTAAACACTACAATATGCAAATTAATACATAAATTAAGCTACTGGCTGCTATAGATCACAGCCAATCAGAAGCGTCCATCTGCCATGAATACCAATATGCGCCGTTAAATAGTGACAGCAAAAATTACTTCTGCTGCTTTTATTTATGGACGGTTCACCCAAAATAAAAAAATATGTTTCTCGGCATGATGTCTGCTATCTATTACTAGCAAAATAAAACCTCAATTCATATGGACCTCTCCTTGTCTCTACCCGAATTTTCCTCTTACAAAAATGAGTTTGATAATTTTTCTGACAGTTGAAATTCATGCCCCTTATAGGGCATATCGAAACATCAGTTTATTTAATTTAATGTAATTGCAATGGAGCACAGGCTCTGGTGGCAATTTCCCTACACACCCATCTTCCCCCTATCCTGCACCTACCTACATTTGCCATCTACAAATTTTATCTTTAAATTCTTTCAAAGTTTTCGGTAAATTATTCATCATTTCTCTTGGTAACTCATTCCAATCCCTGGCACCCTTCCTAAAAAAAGAGAATCTTCCCACACCCTTGTGCCTGAAATCGAGTGCCAGCTTGTGGTCATGGTCATCTTTTCCCTTCCATGCATTACTTTTCATACCTATTGCAATATCTTTCCATGCTTCATCGCCAGTATATGCCCTCCTATCTTGCAATGAATCCCATTCCAGCTCCTTTATCATATCCGTCACTGATTGCATTCTGCGATAATTTCCAGAAACAAATCTAGCAGCCTTTTTTTTGCACCCTCTCCAACTCCTGTATTTGATACGTGAAATGAGGGTCCCATACTACACTACGATATTCGAGCAATGGTCTGACCAAAGTTTCGTAACCCAATTCCTTTACTTCTCTCGTACATCCCCTCATCACTCTCTCCAACAAGTGCAGAAACTTTGAAACCTTTTCCTACCACCTGTCCTATGTGTCCTGCCCAGTTAAGTTTGTTATCAAAAGTAATTCCAAGATATTTACATTTCAAGTCTTCAGCAAGCAATTCTTTCCCCACCTTATATTCATAATTAACCCTTTGTTTTTTATTTGTGTATCTAATAAGCTGACTCTTCTTTGCATTTATCTTCATTCCATGTTTACCAACCCAATTAGATATCCTGTCCAGATCACCCTGCAACTGTGCACAATCCTCTATCGTTTTGATTCTTTTATACAGCATTATGTCATCCGCAAATAATCTAATTTCAGATAGTAAACAATCAACACAATTATTCATTAGAATAATGAATAGCAATGGTCCCAATACGCTACCCTGTGGCACACCCATTTTTACTTCCACTTCTTTTGATAGTGCATTTCCTACCCTAACTTTCTGTTTTCTACCTTTTAAAAATTCTTCTACCCAGCAAATGACTTTCTTATCCACTCCAATGGTTTTTACCTTATTTACTACCATTTTATGGCTCACTCTGTCAAACGCTTTAGACAGATCTAGTGCTACACTATAAATTTGGCATCCCTTGTCCATTTCATCTGAAATATCTTGCATATATCCCACCAACTGAGATTCGTATGAATATCCTTGCCTGAAACCATGTTGCCTGCTTGAAAACCACTTACGTTCCTCACATATATTTCTGATGTAGTTGCATATCAATCTTTCCATTCCATTCTAGCCCATGATGAATTTAGCTTGTACAACAGCTTGTTAAAATATCCGAAAATGCTAAAATTTTACATTTTCAGGTATCCATAACTCAGAAACCGTTATTATTATTATTATTATTTTTGAAACATCTGGCAAATAATGTCATAATAGCAAGTTGTTAAATCATGTAGCCAGATTGGTGGATTTTTGCTTTGTATCGTTACTACAGTTTCTAAAACTGCAAATATGTTTAATATGAAAACGTCTTTATTGAATCAAGTTACTATAAATTGAAATTATCTTTAAATCGGTCTATTGGCGATCGCGATTCTGCTACAAAAACATTAAATAATATCGTTTAATACTGCTGTAGTCAGTCACAAGATGTAACTCCAGGTTAGTTTAAAGGTTACTTACTATTATTAATTGTTTACTTAGGGCTTGTATTTGTGCTGAATTACTTTATTGTTTTTAAATCGCCGTATGTTCCAAGTTAGACTTCTGCATGAATCGTGTCTCCCATATCCTGTAGTTACGAGATGAATAATTTCATGATTTCTGGAAGGCTTGCCCCTTCCCTTATGCCCTCTAGCCAAGAAAAGTAGAATTAACCAAATTCTAAGGCACTTACACTGGGTAGAAGAAGTTTTGAAAGGTAGAAAACAAAAAGTTGAAATGCAGAATCAAAAGAAGTGGAAGTAAAAATGGGATTGTCTTGTTGGGACCGTTGCTGTTTATTGTTGTAATGAATAGTTGTGTTGATGGTTTACTATCAGGAACTTTTTGCAATGACATATTGCTATATAAAAGGATCAAAATGGTAGAGGACTGTAGACAGCTGCAGGGTGATATGGACGGGATATCTACTTGGGTTGGTACTCTTGGGATGAAGATAAATGCAAAGAAGAGTCAGCTTATTAGATACACAGATAAAAAAATAAAGGCTGATTATGATTATATGTTGGAGAAAGAATTGCTTGTTGAAAATTTGAAATGTAAATATCTTGGCATTACATTTGATAACAAGCTTAACTGGACAGGAATTTTGGGTCGGACCATTGCTTGAATGTGGTGCTGTAATATTGGACCCACATATTGAGTATCAAATACAGAAGTTGGAGAGGGTGCAAAAAAGAGCTGCTTGGTTTACTTCTGGAAATTAATGAAGAATGCTATCAGTAACAGATATTGTAATAGAGCTAGAATGGGATTCATTGGAAAACAGGAGGAGGAGGGTGAAGAAGGACTTGGGAGTGTACAAGGCATATTTTGGTGATGTGACATGGAAAGATATTGGTGTAAGAATTTACAGTAATGCATGGAAGGGAAAAGATGACCATAACCACAAGCTGCCACTCAATTACAGGCACAAGGATGTAGGAAGATTCTCTCTCTCTTTTTTTTTTTTTTTTTTAAGGGGGCTGGGGTTTTGAATAAGTTACCAGGAGAAATTATGAATAATTTAGCGAAAAGTTGAAAGAATTGTAGTTGAGATTTGTTGAGGGCAAATGTAGATGGGTGCAAGAAAGGGGGGAAATGGATGTGTAGGGAAATTGCCACTGGAGTGTGTACTCTATTGCAACTAAATTAAAATTACAGACTGTTGATAAATAAAATGGGTCTACAGATGACGTAATTCCACTCCAACAACATTCAGTAATGACATCATAATACTGCTGTAGTCAGTCACAAGACGTATTATTTTTTAAACATTAATTTGGTTGTAATACAGCTTGAACTATTATTTTCAGGGAGAAATTAGGTTGTAATACTCCCTAGTCCAGGATGACCCTGCCAAATTTACTTTGTAAAGTATTTCTAGAGGTGTCTTACATTTGACTATAGCAGTATTATGACACTAATTGCAACTTCAAATAATCCCAATAAAATATTGCTGTTGTGAAAATAGTAGAACTTTAAATCCGAAAATTGATATTTAAGCTACTTAAATTTAACTTCAATAATTTTGCTTTCAATAAAATATGGAAAATAGTGTGTAGCATAACAAGCCCCCAAAGAAAATTTAAAACAAACTAGGTTACTCTGAGAAAGTTTGTCATGGGGTAAAAGAGAGTAACAAAAGTAGAGAGAGCGATGAATAACGTTATTGTGTTTATGGTTTGATACTAGTCAGCCAGTCATTGCTAAAATTGGACCCTATGGACTTTTGAATGTAGCTTGGATAAATAAGATATGGAATGATATGCAGATTTGTTACTATTCAAATAAATAAATAAATTTGGAGATTCAAATTATAAACGACACTCGTATACGAAAAGATATAAAGAGCGAGTCCGATAGCTATATAGGCCTAAATATGACATAGACATAATAAATAAAACAAGTGGTTGTTCAAAAGTAGTATTTGATTTTTAAACAATAATTTTAATGTATAATAGCTTGATGCAATGTTCTTATTTTCTCCACTGTGTTTTGTTGCAGATGGAATGTGATGCAAAATTTGTACCTTTGAATAGGTTGTTAGGGAAATTGATAGAAGTTGCACATTTTCATTGTAGTATTCACAAGATTCAACAGCTGAATTGATGCTTGATATAAATTCCTGGCAAGTTTTCCAAGTTTTTTTAGGTTTTCTTTCTTCTGAAGATTGACTTTTGACACTGAAGAGTTTGGTCTGATTTGGTTTGGCGTACTCGGCCACCGCTTCAGTAATTTATATGTGCTTTGTTGATGCATAGAGCTCATGGGTGGACTTAACTGACCACAGTTTCTTAATGGGACTAACGCCTACCTCTGCAGGTGACTGATTCAGGGAGTTTAATTCTTCTGCTGCAGATACATAATCTTAATCATCCACATCAAGAGAGGCTTCTTGAAATTCAGTTAGTGTCATGTTTGCTATTCTGTTGGAGCATTTAGAACACAGAAAGTCACTACTGGAAGCATCCTCACTTCCAACCTTTTTTTGCTAGTCTTATATATCACTTTTTTTATGGATTGGCAAATTGTCAGCACACTTCACTCTCCTATGACTCCAATCAAAAGACATTTCAAACCCAGTTTTTTACACAAAACATGTCACAAAAATCTTCAGAAAAGCTTGTAGACATATTTTTTGAACACAAAATTTGGTGAACTTGCCCTCTTTGCAATTGAAATGTGAATTCATGCGCCGTATTTATATGCTAGGCCAAACACACACAATCATCTGAATGGTTCCACATTGTTCTAGAAGGTTCTGTTACATTCTGGAAATATCAAGATGGTTTCCAGTTGCTCTCTGAAGATTCTATTACACTCAGGAATTATCTAGAAGGTATTGTTACATTGAGGAGTTATAAGGAATATTCAGTTAAGAATTTAAAAACGTTTCAACAGTTCCAACTTAGTTTTATTTCTCATTTTTATTCACTCACATTGAGCACATTGTTGCAATAATGGATTTTGGAAAATAAATTATGAAATATTTTAGAACCAAAGGGACATGTTGTACTTTTCAAGATATGTAGTATGCCTAACTTGACATGTGTGATACATATAGATAAAAATTCGGAGAAATTCATGGGAATAGTATATATACAGTTTCTGTAAAATTCTCTGAACCTTTTAAAAGTTTCCAAAACTTGTTAAACCCAAACATGAAAGTTCTCCTTTACAGGGAATGTTGTTCTGAATAGTATTGATCAACAGTAAAAAAAATCAAAATCCAATTTTTAATTTTTTAAAAAAAATTCAGAAGACTGCAGCAAAAAAAGTTGAATACATATTTTAAAATGGAGTATATCATTTTAAACAGAAAAGTACTATCTTTAAAATAAAAAAAAAAAACGGCAAAATATCTGGCACTGTTCCAGAGATAGAGCACTTTAAAATTTTTATCGAAAATCGCAAGTTGGAAATACGTCCCGGGATGCCATCTTTGGTGGTCTGTATCTCGGACCAGCAATATATATATATATATATATATATATATATATATATATATATATATATATATATTTTGAGTGAAACAAAAATATCATAGGTATTTTACTTTTACCTGAATTTTAACATATGTTAAATTCTAAAATCTTCTGAAATATGGAGGTACCTCCCTGCCTGAATGGATACGGATTAAAAATAAAAGAAATTTCAACTCTCTAGATCTTTTTGAGTTAATGCAATTAAACACATTAATTATAGCATGATTTTCAGAATGTATGTATATTTAACGAAATTTCAAAGGGCATAATATTTTAAATGAGTTCATGATCACTGATGTAAATTAACAGTTTTTCTGGATTAGCTGAAGTTGGAGATTCCACTGTAACCACATTCCTCTGTGGCAAACTAAAAACATCGTAATATTGCATTAGTCAATTGCAAGCTGTATTATTTTCAAGCTTTACATCAATTATGTTTAGCGTCTTGATTTCATTGTCATTATATATATAAACCTGGACCTCTAGAATGATCCTGTATGGATTGCTACCTAATTGCTGCCTGAAAACATGGCTTGCGATGGACTACCCATGTGGAGTAATTTATTTACAACAGAATTACCAAATCCAGTAACATGGTTTTCTTGCATAATACAGACTTAGTAGCTCAACCATAAGTTCATTATTTTCAGTGCAGTGTCATGCTATTATATAGTTGATCCAGCATAAAAGCACTCTGAATGTGTCATCTGTTGGGACATTCCAGGTTTAACTCAATATACTCTATAAACCTCACCATCTCATCAAATTTGTCATAGTTGTACTATTTATATAGACTTGGAAAATTACCAAATTTTTTAATTACAGCTATTTAAAGTTTTCACATATTAGTCCAAAAAACTGCAGCAAAACATTTTTGAATTGTTCCGGGAGCTCTCCTACATTAGCTAGAGAAATGATATAGGTGTCACTTTTCATTAGCATTTTCTGTGTTATATATATTGCCTAACACACAAAACTATGTAATTAATATCAAGGAAATTTTTTTCAATAAATACATACTTTAAAATTAATTCAATGAATAATTAGTATTGTAAATCATAAGGCAAAATATAAATTTGGGATGATAATGGGTTCAGTGTTAATATAATTTAAAAGTGAAGCTTGTTTTTCGTTAATTCTTTGAATTTATCTGAATAATACAAGAATGTTAATGTTTAAACTTCTGTGAAAATAAATATGAGCACTAACCTGAAGAAAGAGTACAGTAATGAGTCTAAATTAAACTTTTCATTGAGTAGTAGGATATGTTTATCATTTGTAGTTTGAAAATAGCCACATTTGTTTGGCATACATGACTTGCGAGTAGATCTTCCAGTGGGAGTTGCAGGATTCACTTATGTCATAATGTCTACAGCGGATTCCCACAGAACAGCAGCATTTCTTGGATATGAGAATGATGTTGTTGGTTCAGATGGAAGAAGGATTGTTATTTTTTACCTCACAAAGTTCTTCATTTTTCTGTAAAACATACCAAAATCATCAGTTTCATTCAAAGACATCAGTGATTGAAGTACTTTTGGAAGTAAATACATGTTATTGCTGTTTATTTGATAGTCAATATTTTATCAAAGCAACTTTTTCAAGAATAAATCTGATTGAGTGTATTGAGTAAGCAGATGTATTGGAGAGATCAGGTGCTAAATTATCAACCTAGCTTGGCTTTCCTGTTTCATCTGAAATATCTTCTATAGTCACCTGACATTAACATGATTAATCTTTCATAAATCCACATTGATGGTTACAAACATTTTTTTTTTTTTTTTTTTTTGTTCAGAAAGATACTTGATATGGCTATGTCTTCTACCATTAAGGTCAAACTGAGTGACATGTAATTATCTAACCTATTTCTCTGCCTCATCTTCTGAATTGACGCTTCTATGGCACATTTCCAGTTTTCTGTTATGTGACAAGTCTCCAACCTACTCTAAATAGCATTTTTAGATATGTTATCTTATCCACCAGTCTTTAACATTTGTGCTAATATTATCCATACCAATCCTTGTATACTTGTTTAACATGCTTGTTTTCCGTGTGATATCATCAGAATTTATTTCTAAATCACTAGTGTTTCCATTTACTTATCCTATTACTGCATGGCATTCCCAAATTGTTTTGTCAAACTAATTTCTTTTTCATAAGTTATCCTTGGTAACTTCTGTACCATCCTTATCCATAATTTTGAGAATATCTTTAGTGCCCTAAAGTGGCCAGGTCAGTTTCCAGTTACATCTTTTAGTGTTGTTTATTGAACCTCATGTTACAGATCTGCAAAAACAAAAGATTTAACTGAGGAAAGACTCCTAATTTATAGTAGTTTGAAGAATTTTGCATTGAACAGTAGGTGTAAGACCATTTTTAAGAACAATTTTAAGGGATTGCATGTAACTTAAGAGTTTCTTCCTTCTTTTTCAGGCTTTTGAGGAGTTTGTGGCAACATTTCAAGAAGCACCAAAATCTGGGAAAGTATGGGTGAAGGCTGGCACTTATGATGCAGGTCGCAGGCGTAAGTAGTAGCTGTGTATTTAGAATTGAACATCAAATTTAAATTGTTACGCAACATCCATTTATATGGATGATATATTGTTGATAGTGGCTGATTAGTTTTAGTTAACCTAAGCTGATCTGTTTGGTACACCCCTATGTTATCATTAGAACAAAGTCACATTTCAAGCCTTATACCTCTCCATTTTGGTTCTGTGTTATTACTTTAGAGACCTTTCAGGTATTTAAGTTATAATTTCCTTATAATGTATAACATTGTCATACTTCTTTTCTTAGAAGGAAATTCAGTAGTACGAGGGTGAATCAAATATAAACAAGACTTTCGGCCGTTCGGGCACAATAGTGGTGGGAGAACGTTCCCGCTTCGTTTGGCGATAGGTAGGTTTGTCAGGAGTGGGGGAAGACCGTTAGCCCCCCCCCCCCCTCGACTCGCTCAGTGCCAACCGTCACGATGTCGGAGCAAGAGGTACACTCGTCGATTGCGCAACGTGTTATAATCAAGTTTCTCGCTGCAGAAGGCGTAAAACCGGCAGAAATCTTGAGGAGATTGACTGCCCAGTTCGGGAAAGAGACACTGTCGCGAGCCAGAGTGTTTGCATGGCATAAACAGTTTGTGGATGGTCGTCATCATGTTGAAAATGAGAGCCATAATCGCAGACCCCGCACCAGCATTACAGAGAACAACATCAGCTGTGTTAGATGGCTTATTGAAGATGACAAGCGTCTTACCACTTCTGAAATTGCAAGTAAGGTCGGAATAAGTTATGGAAGCACTTACTCCATACTCACAGAGGAGCTTGGGTACCGTAAGGTGTGCGCCAGGTGGGTTCCTCGCCTTCTCACAGCAGAACAGAAATTGAATCGACTTCAGGTGTGTGAGCGTCTTCTGGCACGATTTCGGGAAGCAGGGGACCCATTTCTGACTCACATCATCACCTGTGATGAAACTTGGGTGCACCACTACACCCCTGAGTCCAAACAAGCGAGTATGGAGTGGAGAAAAAAAGGAGAACCTGGACCAGTGAAAGCCAAGTCACGACTATCGGCTGGCAAGGTTTTGGCTACGGTTTTTTTTTTGACCAGCGTGGTTTGCTGCACCTCGATTTTTTGCATGAGCGCAGGACAATCAGTGCGGCCTACTACTGCGACATTTTGAGTGAGGTCCGACTTGCATATCGCCGCAAAAGATGAGACCTACCGATGAGGAAAGTGGTTATTCTCCATGACAATGCTCGCCCCCACACAGCAGCCTTAACCAGGGAAAAATTGGAGAAACTGGGGTGGGAGACACTGGACCAGCCTTCTTACAGTCCAGACCTGTCACCCTGTGACTTTCATGTGTTTGGTCCTCTCAAGGAAGCTTTGGGAGGCCAAAAATCCAACAGTGATGCTGAGGTGGAAGCCTACGTGCACAATTGGCTGCAGACACGACCTGCATCTTTCTACATGGAAGGAATTGGGAAGCTGCCTATCCGCTGGGAAAAATGTGTTTCTAAAGCAGGAGATTAGGTAGAAAAATAAGATATGTACTTTTTTGCACTTAAAATAAAAATAATATTTTTAAAAATAAAGTCTTGTTTATATTTGATTCACCCTCGTATTATTATTATTTTTTTTTTTTTTGCTGTCATCAGTCTTTCGACTGCTTTGATGCAATCCTCCATCCCTTCCTATCCGGTGCTAACCTCTTCATTTCTACATACCCCTTACGACCCACGTCCTCAATTATCTGCTTCATATATTCTAATCTCTGTCTTTCTCTACAGTTCTTACCTTCCACTGTTCCCTCCACTAACAAATTAACCAATCCAGCATGTCTCAAAATATGACCTACGAGCCTGTCTCTTCTTTCTGTAAGCTTCTTCCACAAATTTCTTTTCTCACCCATCATTTCCAAAACTCATTCATTTCTTACTTTGTCTGCCAACTTAATTTTCAGCACCACATTTCAAATGCTTCAATTTTCTTTATTTTTCGGTATTCCTAAAGTCCATGTTTCGCTACCATAAAGTGCTGTGCTCCACACAAAGAGTTTTAAAAAGTTCTTTCTAATTCTTAGATCAATATTTGAAACTAAAAGGTTTCTCTTTTTCATGAAGACTCTTTTTGCTAGTGCTATTCTGCTTTTAACATCATTCCTGCTTCGGCCATCAGTTGTAATTTTGCTTCCCAAGTAACAGAACTCACTCACTTCTCCTATTGCATCCGATCCTATTTTTATATTTAATCTACTAGTATTGGTATCATTTCTGCTACATTTCATCACTTTTGCCTTGCTTTGATTTATCTTCCTTCAGTATTTTGTTCATGCCATTCAGTAACTTCTCAATATCCTCAGCCCTCTCTGCTAACAAGACAATGTTATCAGCAAATCGTAGCATACTGATTTTTTCTCCCTTAAAACTTATGCCAAACGGAAATTTTTCTTTGACTTTCTTCATTGCTTCTTCTACATACGAGTTGACTATTAACGGGAATCGACTACAACCTTGTCTCACACCCTTTTTAAATGATGCATGTCTCTCGTGATACTCTACTTTTATTATAGCCACTTGATTCTTATATAGTTTATAGAGGATTCTTCTATCTTGATACTTTAGACCTGACTTTTTAAAATTTTGAACATCTTGTCCCACCTAACATTATCAATAGCTTTTTCTAAATCAACAAATGCCATAAAAGTACCTTTGTTTTTCTTGATCTACCCTTCAAGTATTAATCTTAAAGACAGAATTGCTTCCCTTGTATTACGATTTTTCCTAAACCCAAACTGATCTTCACCTACTATCTCTTTTGCTACCCTTTCCATCCTTCTGTATATTATTCTGGTCAGTAATTTTGAAGCATGTGATGTTAGACTAATGGTGCGATAATTCTCACATTTATCAGCTTGTGCTTTCTTTGGAAGTGTGAAGATGATATTTTTTGTAAAATCAGTTGGAATTTCTCTTGTTTCATAACTTTTTGATATCAGCTTGAAAAATCTTTCGATTCCTTCCTCTCCTAGGGATTTAAGAAGTTCTGCCGGGATCTCATCAATTCCAACTGCCTTATTTGCTTTCAAGTCATTCAGAGCTTTATTAAATTCTGTCCTCAAAACAGGATCTCCTAAGTCATCAATGTCGACGTCACTTTCATTTTCCATTACACCATTGTTCAAGTCGTCCCCAACATACAGTTTCTCAATGTATTCTTTCCATCGGTTAGATCTATCTTCTGAGCTTAAAAGAGGTTTCCCATTGGCAGCTTTAATGTTCATACCCCTTTTCTTCATTTCTCCAAAATTCTGTTTGATCTTTCTATATCCAACATCTACTTTACCTACAACCATTTCCTTTTCTACTTCTTCACACTTTTCTTGTAGCCATTTTTCTTTTGCTATTTTGCATTTCCTATTTATTTGATTTCTAAATTGCCTGTACTGCTCTCTTCCTACTTCGTCCTGAGAATTTTTTTACCTTCTCCACTGATCCATCAGCTTCAAAATTTCTTCTGTGATCCAAGGTTTTCTGGCAGTTTGTTCCTTAAAGCCTAATGTTTCTTTACCAGCTTTCATTATTTCGGTCTTTAATGTATTCCATTCGTCCTCGGTTGTGCTCCTTTCAGAGTTATTTCTTAGGCCTAAGTCTACCATTTCTGCTAATTTTTCTCTCGTTCTAGATTGTTTTAGATTTTTCACTTCCAGTCTGTTCAGCTTATACTGCTTCCTTATTCGCTTAAATTTCAGCCTGCACTTCATTATTATCAAATTATGGTCAGAGTCTATGTCTGCTCCTGGGTGTGCTTTAGAGTCTAGAACTTGATTCCTGAATCTCTGTTTGACCATGATATAATCTAGCTGATATCTGCCTGTATCCCCAGGATGTTTCCAGGTGTATGGTTCTTAAACAGTGTGTTTGCCACTACTATCTTATATCTTTCACAAAATTCTAGCAACCTGCTTCCTCGCTTATTTCTTTCTCCTAGACCAAAACTTCCTACAGTATTCCCCTCTTTTCATTCTCCCACTATCGCATTCCAATCACCCATGATTATTAGATTTTCCTCCCCCTTCACATATTAAAATTTGAGGTTTTCTGAGAAATTGCTATAAAAAAAAAGATCAATCTAAATTTATGCATATTGGTTTGCTGGTAGACATTTTACTGTTCATACTTTATTTAATAAAACATTATTTTTGAACTTAAGCTCTATACCGGGGGTGGCCAACCTGTGGCTCGCGAGCCGCATGCGGCTCTTTGAAGGATTATTTGTGGCTCTTGATAAATGTACCCGAGTTCCCTTTTCATTTTTCTGTTATTATATTTTAAAAAATTATCGTTCCGTATGTGTTTCAAAATGTCTTTTAAATTATTCATAACAAATATGAAGACTAAGTGCAACGTTGTAACAAATTTCATTTCCGTCCAAGTTAAGAATGATACGACTCATGGAAAACTGCGCGAACGAACATAAACAGTGGCGTAATCTTCCGCAATCGACCAACTCCAGACCAATTTTGAATTTGTAAACTTTCATTGCAACGGCAGTTGATACTGTGCTCTGGAGGAAACAATTAACTGCGCGAACGAACATGAACAGTGGCCTAATCTTCCACAATCGACCTACTCCAGACCGATTTTGAATTCGTAAACTTTCATTGCAACGAACAGTTCACATTGTGCTCTGGAGGAAACAATTAACTGCGCGAACGAACATAAACAGTGGCCTAATCTTCCAGAATCGACCTACTCCAGACCGATTTTGAATTCGTAAACTTTCATTGCAACGGACAGTTGACATTGTGCTCTGGAGGAAACAATTAACTGCGCGAACGAACATAAACAGTGGCCTAATCTTCCACAATCGACCTACTCCAGACCGATTTTGAATTCGTAAACTTTCATTGCAACGAACAGTTGACATTGTGCTCTGGAGGAAGCAATTTGTATCACTCTTGCTACGGGTATAATTTGTAATCTGGAATTTTTGGTAAGTTAACTATTATTTGTTTCGTAGTATGTAACACGTGTTGTTATTGATTTAATAACACAAAACTTGTATTTTCTAAATTTCTTTATTAATTTCCAGTTCTTTTAAAAATATGACGACAGAGAACGAAAATACGAGCAAGAAAATAGAAGTTTTAATTATGAGTGGGAGGAGAATTTATTTTTTATTGACAATAACGGAAAAGCATTGTGTTTTTTTGTAATTCTACGGTCAAAAATTATAAAGCTAGCAATTTACGTCGACATTATGAAACCAATCATCCTCAGTTTTCTAGTCAGTATCCACCAAATTAAGATCAGATAAACTGGCTTCTTTAAAATCAAATTTATATAAACAACAGTCAATTTTGATGACCTTTAACAATGAAGCTAATAATGTGGCTGAAGCCAGTTTTGTTATTGCCTGGAATATTGCTCGTGCAAACGCCAGTATGGAGAGGGAGAGTTTATTAAAAAAAAAACTTGTAATATGTACTTAAAGTTTTAGATCCAACTAATACAGCATTGCACAAAGTTGTTTCGCAAATTCCCATCTCGAGACACACAACCGAACGACGCATAACTGCTATTAATACATCTCTTGAATATAATTTAAAAAATGATTTGAAGAACTGTATTGCATTCAGCTTAACCCTTGACGAATCGACAGATATCACAGATCTTCCGCAATTGGCAGTTTTCATACGTTTTGTTTCACCTGACTTCGTTGTTAAAGAAGAATTATTAGATTTAGTTGCACTTCAAGAGACAACCCGCGGTGTCGATATTAAAAATTCATAACGAATACTTTTGATGTGCCTCTTAATAAACTTGTAAGTATTGTAACTGACGGAGCTCCGGCAATGCTGGGTAAAAAATCGGTCTTATTGGGCTTTTAAGAGATGATTCTCAAATTCCACAATTCATACCAATTCACTGCATAATTCACCGAGAACATCTCGTTGCAAAATATTTACAATATCCTGATGATATGAAAACAGTGTTACACATTGTAAATTACATTCGCACCAATTCAAAAAATCATCGACAATTCAAAAATTTCCTTGAACAATTAAAGGACGAAGAACTTCCAAATGACATTAATTTCTTTTGTATTGTTAAATGGTTATCTAGCTACAACGTATTAAATCGGTTTGTAGATTTGTTTGATCCGATAACTGCATTTCTAAAAGAAAAGGAAATAACCTATTCAAAGTTAGACGATGACGAGTGGTTGCAAGACTTAATGTTTTTGACTGATGTTATGGAACATTTGCAAACACTAAATTTACAATTGCAGGGGAAAGATAGAATAATATCTGTCCTCACACAGGGTATATTTAGTTTTCAAACTAAATTAAAACTTTTTCAAAAGGACATTTGTCATTTTCCTCGAATTAAAAAACATTGTTCCAATATTAAACAAGAAAAACTCAACGAGTATATAAAAAACCTAGAAGGAATATTGACGGAATTCCAAAATAGATTTCAAGACTTGAAATGTTTTAAATCGTCTCTTGATTTTTTTCTAAAACAATTTGAAATTAACATAATTCAAAGTGAGTTTTCAATTTCCAATGTAATTATGACCCAAAAAGCATCTGGAGAATTAGAATTAATAGAGATGCTAGAAGATCAAGCTCTACAATTAAAATATATGTCGACGCCGATTACTGAATTTTGGAAATTTGTACCAGAATCGAAGTATCCTGAATTAAAAAAGGCTGCTTGTCGAATTATTTCAATATTCGGAACAACGTACTTATGTGAATCATTTTATTCCACATTAAAATTCCTGAAATCCAAACACCGATCAGTATTAACTAATCAGCATCTCAAAGAATCACTGAGAAGTGCTGTCACCAATTATTCATCAAATATTAAAGAATTATCAAGAGAAGTAAAATAAATGTGTTTAATTTTTAATATTTAAATTCAATACGCATATTTTGTACTTTTATTCATATGTTATCAATAACCTTTTAAATACGTATTTAATTGCGGCTCGCGAAATATTTCAAATTTTGAAAAATGGCTCAGACTATCAAGGAGCTTGGCCACCCCTGCTCTATACAGTCATATATAATTTATAGTGATGTGAAACTGAATCGTGAAAATGTGCTCTCACTCATGAACTGAGCAACATCCTATGCATATTTTTCATTTCTAGCAATGGGGTTACAATAATAAGACTGGGCAGTTTCCTTTGGATTTAATTTTATTTTTCTATGTGATATGAAAATTAATAAATAGTTCGAGAGTGGATTTTTTTTTTTCACATCAGTATTCCAATTAGTTTTTATTCCTGTTGGTTTTGAATTTTTTCTCACACAAATACAAAAAAAATTACAGCAGACTTAAAGAATTGATGGATTACAGGACAACCAGTGAAATGTAAAACTACCTTCAACAATAGTTTGAAATGTGAGAGTGTATTCTCAATTCTTTTTAAACTGCTTTTTTTACCATTTCTTGAGAATAAAAATCTAAGTTGCATCAAGCAGAGTGAGAGAACACTTGGATTGTTGTGGCTTTATTTCTTAGTGTATTGTCTTCATTTTTTCTGTTCAGAGGAAGATACCCGAGAAAAGGGAAAATTGTACAAGCCTCAATCCAGACTCTCTGAACTTGCTGATAAATTAACAACTGCAGAGCGAGCACAAGAATATGCTAGATTGCTGGGAGACCGTAAGCCTGAGCGCCCTGGGAAAAAAAGAGATAGAGAGAAGAAGAAGAGTAATTTGGAGTTGTTCAAGGAAGAACTGAAACTGTAAGTATTGTAGATTCATACTAATTTAAATTATGAAGCTTCTGTCATATCCTAATTTATACGCTTTTCAGTTTAATATACATGTCACTTTATTCTACATTGGACGGGTTGTCACATTGTTGCAATTGTGTATGTACAAACAAGTCTGCATAACGTTTTTTGCATACTGAAGAAATAATATAAATTATTAAGTCAGCTTCTATTTGGTCTTTACACTCTTGTTAATGATCAGTGGTGGACTTAACCGTTTCGAGGCTCCTGGTGGCAGATTTTCGCGAGATCCTTGCCCTTTGATCAAAATATGTGAATCGAAAGTAGGTATTTCTTATAATTGATGAGAAATGCAAAAGATTTAAATAAATAAGTTTTGAAATATTATATTAAAAGATTTATAAAAGTTAACAAAACAAAATCTTATGATTGATGAGAAATGCAAAAGTTATAAATAAATAAGTTTTGAAATATTATTTTAGAAGATTTATAAAAGTTAACAAAACAAAACGATGACAAATTATTAATGATGATAAACAAAGGTATATAATTGACTTAAAAGATATATGCAGGGATTTAAAAATAATGTTTTGTGGCTTTTCCTAAGACTAAAATCTTTAGTTAAAACACCAGCATTCTTTTGATGTCTCGTTTCCTTTTTGAACTACCTGAGTCACGTTTTCTACTGGCTAACTCGTTTCATAAATCCTGTTTGGCACATAAAACAAACTCAGAAATAATTTAGAAGTAGTTTAACACTCTTTACTATAAGTACCCACTGTTAATAATGTAAGATTCACTAAAACTTAGTATCATTTAATGTTTATTTACCTAAACGATTTTGTAACATATACAGGGCAGACCACACTAGACTATACTGGTCCACACAGTCACCGCAGTGAAACTTCTCTTATTATTGGTACTCACTCAATTGAAGTTAGTCCAAACGTCATGGCGTGTCATCTAACACTTGGCCGACACCCCGCTATCATTAGTTTGGTTTACTTTCTGATGGTGTGGTCCAGTGAGGCTGGTGGATGTGGAGAAGCATATGGAGGCAGTTTGGAAATTTTCTGTCCATTATGGCTAAATGTTTTTGTGTTATCAATTACCTTAAAAAAATATCTTTTCTTCAACCTCACTTCCATGTTCTTCAGATGATTGTAAAATGTAGATTACGTCATTCTAAAGCACACTTGTAGCTCCACGTACCCCTATGAAATTTCCTCAACAGTGGCGACCCCTTTAAAAAACTGGCTTTTTATTTTAAATAAATAAGGATTTTTGTTTAAACTAAGTAATACAGTCACAAAGAGCAGTATGTTATTAATTATTTTAATGGGCTTTGTGACGATATAATAGAACTGGTGGCTTACTTTGGTTATTAAAGTTATTATGGTTGTAGCAGCCCCAGCTACTACATATTTAACAGTTAACCCTGGTCGCCATTCAGGTGGTTTATGCTGAAAGAAAGCTTAAATAGGTTATTTAAAAGTACTTCCACGTGCTACTGAAGAAAGTACTACACACGTGTAGTTAGTAACGGGTAACAAAAATTTAATTGAGCACAAACACCTTCGCCAGCACTACCCACCAGACACATTATTTACAGACTTCAGACTCTTATCTGAAGATAGAAGTTCGGTAAGACAAGTGATTAAAGTGAGTCACCGCTTCAATACAAATTTACTGTTCTGTTCCGCATTCATGCAGATATAGCAAGATAACAGTAACAGTTCAACAGTTATGGTCACTCTCAACTCAGTTCTAGTTCTGTTTACGATCCCACACTGCTTATCTTCACTCTCCACACTGTATCCATTTGAAGGTCTCGGTAGATACGCTACAATGGTAGCTGATTACGATTTATATTCAACTTGTTCACGATTGGTGTCTTTTGGACACATATCACATGCTGTTTCCTGGGATGACATTGATGAAAGATTGTGCAAGATAAGAGTGATAGAATTTTTCAGCAGCGGCCAAGAATAATGATAAAGTGTGTACATCTCCTCACTCCCGGTTCCTGTGATACAATACCTATCTGGAATACCATTCATCACGCCTGCGATATCTCGCATTTCGAAACTTACAGATATTTACTTACTTACAGATTACAGATGAATACACATATTTACTTGCAGATATATACATAATTCCCACTGTGGGGTTACAGCTTGTTTCGTGTTGCAAGTGAGTCAATTTTAGGAGCAATTTTGCTCATTTTCATTCACAATCCACCATGTTGCACTCTCAAGATACCCAGTCAGCCGCCATAACGTAAATCTTATCGCGAACCCCCTGTGTTCAATTGGCGAAGTTTTAGGGGTTCGTGTACCCCAATTTGAGAAATCCTGTTTAAAAGCATTCGTAAAATTTAATTTCATCATCCTTCAGTTACAGTGACAAAGGTAGCACTCTATTTTTGTGTTTCGGGATAGCAAAAAGAAAGTACACTGTATATAAAAAGATAACATTTATTATGTTTGAAAACATATTTTTCATTATTTATAAATTGGGCCAAATGTCTTGGATGACTACAGCTTGCGATAGGGGTTCGGAAGATCTCTGGTTAAAATCCCAGTGTCGGTTGCAACTTTTATGTGCCTTAAAATTGTATTTTGCCTATGGTAAAGCACTGATTTGTTAGTGTGAAATGCTAGAACATTCTGTGGTTGGAATTGCATATTAAACTGTAGGTCTCCTTTTTCTGGAAAGATTTCCAGAGTAAGTTAGGTGGCAACAAGACAGGTACCGAGCATGGTGGTGTAACGGCTAGCGTTCTGGCCTCGCATTCGGGAGGACGGCGGTTCGAATCCCCGTCTGGGCATCCAGATTTGGGTTTTCCATGGTTTCCCAAATCACTCCAGGCAAATGCCGGGATGCTTCCTTCAAAAGGCCATGGCCGAATTCCTTCCCATTCCTTGCCCCCCATCTTTTCCAGTCTCTAAAGACCTCACTGCTAGAGAGACGTTAAGCAGATTTAAAAAAATAAATAAAATACAAGTGCACTATGCAACTGGTAAGCAACTCTATGACTAGGTCTTTGAGACTATGATAATTATACCTTATGATAATTAATAAAACTCATTTGCCTAACACAGGAACTGCATTTATTTCACAGTTTATTCTATAACGAAACATATCGGCACCAGATATTATAAACTCGATCATTGTTGTATCGGACTCTTCACTATATTAAAGATTGCAAGTTAGCATATTGAACAACAGTTCCTACAGCACTCATGTTTAACTTTCCTGTTCAGTGTAGTATATAACATGGGCAGCACATTATTGATTATTGATACACGGTGAACATTCCTAGCACGACAGGCCACTCCCGAGCACTTTTCCTACCAACTCCTTCCCTAAAACATGGCCGTTCTTGTTCCCTTGTCTCTCTCGGTTAATCACAACACTTCTTCTTCTCATGTGATTGTTCTAGCCAATCAGTGTTGTTGTCTTTACCTCCCCTTTCTGCGATATACCACTTTACTTTAGATGATGCGCTCCTTACATCTACTCGGAGATGCAACGCTATTTTTACAAGACTACATAAAGTTTTATACAGTATCTTTACAGTCTGTATTTAAATTAAAGTAGACAATGATCTTATTCTTTATTAATAAAAAATATCGAATGAATCGAAAGTAACCACAAACTGAAGAAACACGTAAAGTGCGAAGTCGTTGACATATGACATTTCATTGTGATTGCGCTCAGAAACGCAAGAATCTTTCATTCCAGTATAGTGTGTGAAAGAGATTCAATGACGGTTTGTAAAGACTGCATTTGAATACCAGTGAGGTGATAACATTAGTCTAGTTAATTATTTTAACGTACTTTCATAGATTATAAAGTACGCTTACGCAACTCACTTTTATGGAAATTTTTGAACATTGATTCCATGAAACAACCACGTGAAAATGTTAAGGATGACTGAACTGAGTAGGAACATGTCTGTTATGTGGATGAGCTACAGCCAAGTGCAAACATGAAAGGGGCGAGCCGTCATTCGGCCAACTGTCGGTGCGTTGACGATGGTAGCCAGTATCGGTCAAGTGTGGCTTGAACTAACAGCTTCTAGCAAAATAAGCATAAGGTGACAAGAGTTGACTGACGAAATGAAACATGGGGATTCCCCCGAACGTAAATTGTAAACAGGATAAAAGTTACAAAACTAAGCATTCAAGTGAGTTTTCTGATGGGCGAAGTGCGAAATTCGAATAGTAATGAATTTTTTCAATCATGTTTTACAGTAAAATTACAAAAACAATATTATTTACTGAAAAATTAATTTTGATATCGTCAATCTTACTTTTTTATGAATGTTACATTGAATAAATCTAAGTGATAAATTTTATTTAGGCACCTATTAGTATTAGTATATACTTTACTATGAATTCACCAACATTTTATTGTTGTAACTAATAGCAAAGGATAAAATAAAAAGTTTATATTTTAAACTTTTTTCTAGTCGGGTTGTCGCGCGAGGCCCCTGCAAGAGTGAGGCCCTGGGCAGATGCCCTACTTGCCATCCCGTAAGGCTACCTCTGTTAATATTGACATTTGGGAGATGTTGGTAACTTCCTACAGTTTAAAATGCCATGAAGGTTTTCTTTCTCTGATACGAGCATCTAGTAAAATTTTATACCTTATGAATAACCTGTCATTGTTATAACCCTTTTTTTAAATTTTCTAATATAACGGTACTAATGCGTAGTTCGGATTCCACATTAAACGTAGGTCCCAGAGGAAACGAATGAACCGGCCGTCCTGCCTGTCACATAATAGCTTAGCATGCCTCCTTTGGGTGGATCCAACCAACATTTGGATTTTGGGCTACTTTAGTTTAATAATAGTAAGGCATGATTTAATAAGAGTGTATGATTTGAACTTCACAACATTTTGATCTTTATGGTTCAATAGCTCGATAATTGTGACAGGAGAAAGATGTAAGCATGACACAGTACAACAATGCATTCTGATTGCTAAACTATTAAAATTGTGAAATTTTAGTTGCCACGATTTGTGAAGTTCTTTCAATTTTTGGTGGAAATAATGTTCTGAATTTATCAACTGTGAAAAGAATAATTAAAAAATTAAAAGGTACTGATTCAGTTGTTGATATAAAACACACAGAACAAGCTCGTAGTGGTCGTTCAGAAGAAGAAAAAATCGTGGCCTTGACTCTATGGACCTCGATTCATCATCGTGCACAAGAACCAGACATTTCAACAGCCACTCTTTACTGTAGTCTCACTGAAGGTTTGAATCTCCTGCTTACAAAATCCAACTGAATCAAGAACTTATACCAACAGACCATGCACAGTGAAGAGAATTCACCAATTGGATAGCTGACCAACAAAAAGTAAATGCCAATTTTGCAGACAAAATCATCTTCAGCAATGAGGCCCTTTATCACCTCTATGGGTTAGTTAATTACAGAATGGTTTATGAGAAATAGATGTTTCCCCAGTGTGTCATCGTTTGGTGTGCTATGAGGAATCATTGCATCATTTTTCTTTGTAAATGTGGCAGATTATATAATTTTTTGTATGATAATTAACAAGATCAAGAGGACTAATGTGCATATTGACACGATAAGTGAGGGTGGAGGGAAGAGGCGATAATGTGATTCTGTTTAGCTTATTGATTGTTAGGCTTGCAGGTTCGTCTACGTTCTGAAATTATTACACGGTTCACTTTACAGTTCACTCGAGATTTACTACATACATGTTTCTCCATCACCACCATGTTAGTTAATTTACTTGACCGTGGATAAGGCATATCGTATTTCTTCTACCACAATTGCAGGTTCTCACCACACATAAGATTACCAATGCCACACATTTTACCCTGACACAAATTACCACTAGCTCTCAGTTCTTCCCAAGCACTTGTCTAAATGTCTACCAAAACGGCATCATGCTGCTTTCTTCCTAGCCACTTTATATTAAAAAATTGGAAATCGTATCTTACGATTCTCGTACACTAGATGCGCTCGCCTATTGGCTCCACTTACCACAAATGCCGGCTTCAGATGGCTTACAACAATTATTCGATTTTTTTCTATACTGTGCCTCTCTGCACTCGACAATGCTTTGTGGAAAAATTGAGACTTTAGAAACCATTAACCTTACCTAAATTATTTGTTTGGTTCTTTTATATTTCAAAGTGTTTTGTTAATTCTAAATATTACCCAAAACACATTAAATTTACTACTGCCTCTCTATTCCTTCTGCATATTGACTGATCTAATACTGTCTTGCCATAATATAACAAGCTTGAAGAAATTTATCTCTCTAGTTCTAATGTTTTTATCCAATCAATTATACTAATGGTAAATGGTGAACATTATTGTAACATGAAAAAGTCAATTGAAAGATATTGCTCTTGAAGACATGTGGTTTCAGCGGGACAGTGCCACATGCCATACAACTCATGCGACATTGACAGTACTCCACAAGTGTTTTCCTGGTCGTGTCATCTCCCGTTTTGGTAACCAGAACCGGCTGTCATAATCTTACAGTTTAACAACTTTTTAATTGTGTTTTCTGAAGTCTCAGGTTTATGCCAAGAAGACCATTACCAACCAAGCATTAAAAGCAGAAATTGAACACTGGATCAACAAAACACTGCAGCATTTATGAAAAACTGTTATTTAAAATTTTGCCACAAGAATATATGTGAGACCAGAACCATGACAGTCATTTACCAGATGTGTTGTTCAATTGTAAATCAATAAATACTTCAATATTTTGATACAGAAATCCATGTTTTATTTAAACTTCAAATCTCACACTCTTATTGTAAAACCCTATAATTACGTGAGGTGAAATAGGGGGTGGGTCCGGCATATCTCACAAAACCTCACTAAGGGGGAGGGGGGGGGGGCAGCTCAACGGAAATATCACATGAAGTTTTGAAATTCTGGTACGGCTGTAGAGCTAAAAAAAGGATAATAATGACGTGAAAGTGTCTTGTTTTCTGTGTACCAATATTTTTTTAAATGTTTATTTATAATATTCCGAGTAAGGTATTAAAAGAAAGAAAAATTGGAAAAGTTGACTGGAATATTTGGGAAAAACTGAAAGTACTTTTTTCTATGCACTAATTTAGCCATTTTTTAAGTGTCTTTAATAGTCTGAATAAGGTTTTTAGAGAAAGAAAAATGGCAAAGTTGCCCAGAAAATGGGAAAAATGTAGTAACTGAAAATACATTTTCTATGGCCCGATGAGTTTAATTTTTTTTTTTTTAAATGTTTGTAGTGGTCTGTGCTGGGTAGTGTAATGACATATTAGTAATTATTGAAATATTTGTTTCGGCATTTAAATCGGTCAGACTTTCTTCATAAGTTTCTAACAGATTTAAATGTTTCTGCTGTGTTCCCTTTCTCCCCCCCCCCCCTTTATTTTTTGAAAAAGTGATTTTGTTATAATAAGTGACATTTGAACTTTTAGTATTAAACTTTATTGTTTATAGCCATATTCTAAATTTCTTCTGTTTTCTTTAATTTCCCACGTCTGCTGACAACAGTTGATTTTTTAGGATTAAAGATCTTTACATTTATAATCCCGCTTACAGAATAGAAACTTAATGTGAGAAGACAACAGAGGGAAGGTACATGTTTGGGATTGGAGAATGTTAATGTAGGAAATGCTGTCCAATAGATGACATTTGAGACACTTATTGGCATTATAAGATCTAATTGAATCAAACAAATTCTGTTTTTGAAAACTGATCAGTTTGCATGGTAAGGGTTTGGGAGAGGCTGTACTTGCCTTTTCCAACCAAATGTCAACCTCTCCTTCATTTGGTGCACCCTGTTTGCATGGACGAGGCTCTGGCGACTGAAAGATTCCCAGTATAAGGAGTCACCCACTGCTTGCCAAACACCTCTGAAAGGAGGGCGGAAGAGCAGGTAGCAATTCAGGGCAACCTGTTGCCCTTGTGGTTGGAAACGGACCCTAAATGTGGATGAATCAGAAATGATCAACGGCATGGGGATGCAGAAGGCAACGGGAAACCACTGCATTAAAGACCCAAAGGATATCCCAAGGACATGTAATCCTCTCAAATTACATATATCATGATGGCTTCTTCCTGGGTAAAATAGTCCCCCCGTTGGATCTCCGGGTGGGGACTGCTTAGGGAGGAGTCATCAGCATGGATAGAAACATTCTACGAGTCGGAGCGTGGAATTTTAGAAGTCTGAATAGGACAGATAGGTTAGAAAACTTAAAAAGGGAGATGAAACAACTTAAGTTAGATATTGTTGGGATTAGTGAGATTAAATGGAAGGATGCACAGGATTTCTGGTCTGGGCAACATAGGATAATTAGCACAAAAGTTGTCAATGGAATCACTGGTAGGATTTGTAATGAATAAGAGAGAAGGGAAACATTATTGTGAACACTTTAGTGACAGGCTTATTATGATGGAGTCAGAAACTAAGCCCGCCCCAACCACATTAGTACAAGTGTATATGCCAACGTCACAGGAAGATGACCAAGAAGTAGAGAAAATATATGCCAAAATTGAAGAATTAATCCAATATGTGGATAAGAAAATCTAATAATCATGGGTGATTGGAATATGATAGAGGGAGAAGGAAAAGGGTGGAATACTGTAGGAAGTTAGGAGAAAGAAATGAACATGGAGGCAGGTTGTCAGAATTTTTTGAAAGATATAAGCTAGTAGTGATAGACACATTGTTTAAGAATCGTGCAAGAAGTATATACACGTGGAAACATCCTGGGTATACAGGCAGATATCAGCTAGATTATATCATGGTCAAACAGAGATTCAGGAATCAAATTCTAGACTGGAAAACATACCCAGGACCAGGCTTAAGGGAACAAATTCTCCGAACACCTTGGAACGCAGAAATTTTTTTGGAACTGATGGATCAGAGGAGAAGGTACAAAAATGCTCAGGATGAAGAAAGAAGTTTAGAAATCAAATAAATAGGAAATGCAAAAAAAGCAAAAGGAAAAATGCCTAGAAGAAAAGTGTGAAGAAGTAGAAAAGGAAATGGTCATAGGTAAAGTAGATGTTGCACACAGGAAGATCAAACAGAATTTTGGCGAAATGAATAAAAGAGTTGAGATGCCGGAAACCTCTTTTAAGCTCAGACAATAGAGCTAACCGATGGAAGGAATACATTGGGAAACTATATAATGGTGATGACTTGAACAATAGCGTAATGGAAAAGGAAGGCAATGTTGACATTGATGACTTGAGAGATCCTGTTTTGAGGACAGAATTTATTAGAGCTCTGAATGACTTGAAAGCAAATAAGGCAGTTGGAATTGATGAGATCCCTGCAGAATTTCCTTAGGAGAAGAAGGAATCAAAAGATTATTCAAGCTGATATCAAAAAGTTATGAAACAAGAGAAATTCCAACTGATTTCAATAAAAATATCATCTTCCCACTTCCGAAGAAAGCACAAGCCGACAAATGTGATAATTATCTCACCATTAGTCTAACACCAAATGCTTCAAAATTACTGACCTCAAGGATAGAAAGTGTAGTAGAAGAGATAGTAGGAGAAGATCAGTTTGGGTTTAGGAAAAATTGCGGTACAAGGGAAGCAATTCTGGCTTTAAGATTAATACTTGAAGGGCAGATCTAGAAAAACAAAGATACTTTCTTGGCATTAGTTGATTTAGAAAATGTTTTTGATAATATTTGGTGGGACAAGATGTTGAAAATTTTAAAGAAATAGGAGAATACTTTATGAACTATATAAGAATCAAGTAGCTATAATAAAAGTAGAGAATCATGAGAGACATGCACCATGTAAAAAGGGTGTGAGACAAGGTTGTAGTCTATCCCCGTTTATATTCAACTTTTATGTAGAAGACCAATAAAGAAAGTAAAAGAAATATTTCCATGTGGCATAAGTGTTCAGGGAAAAAAAAATCGGTATGCTATGATTTGCTGATGAAATTGTTTTGTTAGCAGAAAGGGCTGAGGATATTGAGAACAAAATACTGAATATAAATCAAAGCAAGACAAAAGTGATTAAATGTAGCAGAAATGATACCAATACTAGCATATTAAATATAAAAATAGGACTGGATGCAATAGGAGAAGTAAGTGAATTCTGTTACTTTGGAAGCAAAATTGCAACCGATGGCCGAAGCAGGAATGTTGTTAAAAGCAGAATAGCACTAGCAAAAAGTGCCTTCATGAAAAAGAGAAATCTTTTAGTTTCAAATATTGATCTAGGAATTTGAAAGAACTTTTTAATACTCTTGTGTGCTTAGCGCAGCACGTTATGGTAACGAAACATGGACTTTAGGAATACCGAAAAGAAAGAAAATTGAAGCATTTGTAATGTGATGCTACAGAAGAATGCTGAAAACTAAGTGGACAGATAAAGTAAGAAATGAACGAATTTTTGAAATGATTGGTGAGAAAAGTAGTTGGTTTAAGAAGCTTACAAAAGAACAGACAGGCTGGTAGGTTACATTTTGAGACATTCTGGATTGGTTAATATGCTGGTGGAGGGAACAGCCGAAGGTAAGAACTGTAGAGGAAGACAGAGATTAGAATATATAAAGCAGATAATCGAGGACGTGGGTCGTAAGGGGTATGTAGAGACGAAGATGTTAGCACAAGATAGGAAGCGATTGAGGATTGCATCAAACCAGTCAAAAGACTGACGACAGCAAAAAAAAAAAAAAAAAAAGATTAAAACTATTTTAACAAATTACCATTCAATACAACACCGAGCATGTAAATAATAATGATTAAAAGTGTGCATTACTTGCATGTATTTGTTTGGCACTGAATTATGTCTTTGTTCAGAACATCTAAATGATTTAAACTTATGTAAATTGCTTTCTTTGTTTAAAATGTTTAGTAATTGTATTACTTATTTGATTCCAGCATTCAGGAGGAACGAGAAGAGAGACACAAATATAAAGGTGTAATAAAGACAACTTTGGAAGATGTTCAGAGTATGAAAGCCGGTAAGATTAATAAATCTATCTTTAGAATTAACTGGCGTTTTTTACATTTCTTTTCCTATTTTTTTACTGCATGTTATCTGTGTGAAATTGTAATAATGCTGTTAAGTTATGTTGAAGCTATATGGTGCTTTTTTATGTATATAAAATCTGATTGTATAAAAACTGCAGTGATATTTCATCAGACATACAGATATTACAAACATGAAAAATTTAGAAATCCCAAACTGACAAATCTGGTTACGTCGGGGCCGGAAATTTTACAGACTTTGAAATCTCGTTTTCCTTACAATTCTTGCACTACTTTCATTCACTGCCTTGCAGTGAGGGATTTCACAACATCCAGTTGCAGCTAGATTTTGTGACGATGTGGGAAATTTGTCAGAGTAGGTGCAACACAATCTTGCAGCATTCTGACCTGAAGTGCCAGTCATCATCTCAATTTTATGAGGGGTATATGCACTTCTTGGTCATCCTGTCAATTTCTTTTTCAGGTCTGATCCACTCTCATCAAAGTATTTAATCCTCATTTGATTGTGAATTTCATTGGAGCCTGATCATGTCACCTTAAGTTGTAAAGTTGTATGAACTCCCTCTGCGCACTTCCCAAACAATCATTGATTTTGCAAAACATTTTTATGGTGAACATTCGCCGTTGACCATTCCACTGATCCAGGTTTACTAAATGGTAACATTATATCTGTATGGTGCTTAATGTACTACAGTGCTGCCAGCTGTACATGGCTGCCATTAAGCATTTCAAAAGTTCCTATTTTTTATCTCCCTGTGGCTGGGAACTGCCGTACAATCAGTATGATTCAAAGTAATGGATAAGACTTAGGATTGTTAAGGGCAGAAGACTTTAGTAGTGCAAAGAAATTCTATAACAAATCTGATATGAACCTTCATTTTGGAATATGATTAGATGCCATATTTTCTCCCATAAATTTATTAGGTCTGCAGAGATATGGAAAGTCAGAGGAGGCAGAAATTGGCGAATAGGATGGATGTTCTATCAATTTGTTGTTTTGATCTCTGTTTTCTCCTTACTTACAGAACACCTTCATCCTGATGAATGTATTTCTAAACCAGTTCTTTCCTAACAAATTTTGTCATTCATTTGGTCCCGAGAACTTAAGTAATATTTACCAGTTATTACCCTTCTTTTCTCTCAATTTAATGAATGAATAGAAGCATAGTAAACTCTGACCATGGACTTTTGACAAAAAATATAATTCATCTTTTTTTGTGCAGAACACCAGTTTTTATCCACTATTTCCACTTCTAATGTGCAGTGGCGACCCAACATCTCATCCATAGTAACAAATTGGCATAAAAAATGCTGGTAGGATTATTTTTAGAATAGTACACACATTTTTGATAAATTTGTTTTTGGTCAACATTTAACAAATCAACATTTAAAAAAGCTCCCTCATTTTTAATTCGTGATGTAATATGTACCACACCCTTGCTTACCCTGCGTTATTGGCTTTAACATACATCTTTAATCGCCAGTCGTCCAATACCATATTGTGCACTTTCTTTGTGTTTTCATTTGTGGTTGCAGTTTTCTCTATCCTTTACATGGATTATCACCAAGATGTGTATAACCATATTTAAATTCAGCTGCCCATTTCTTTATTGTTGAAAATGAAAGTACAAACACCCCAAAAAATTTACCGAATTTGTACGAATTTCTGTTAGCAATGGAGTGTCCAAAATGATAAATCGTTACCAAATTTGGGTGAATCTCTGCTGCCAATAAAGCGCTCAAAATAAATAATTTTATGGTGGCATAATAGTTTATCCATTTAAATGAGGTACACACAGATTAAGCTGAAACTTGATGTTTGTTATTGCAGTCCGTGTACCAGTATCACAAAAAGTAGCATTGTTAACAATATTGTCTCTTTACCAAACTGAGAACTTTTTACCTTATCCTCATGCAGCGAAAAGATAATTGATTCTTCTGAGATGTACTGGTATCATAAGTTTACTATAGTCTGGGCTTATAGAATCTCAAACAACGAGATTCTTGATTGCTCAAGTTTTGTAAAAATTAGGTGTTAAGTATCTGGCTCATCACATGTTGAAGATATCAGATTTTATGCTCATTATTGAAGGAAAAATACAATGAACAAATTTTGGAAGGCAAAGAACTTGTCACTGGACAAGTGTTAACTTCCATCAGTCGATATTTTCTATTCTGCTGCTTCAAGACTCACACTGGCTATGTGGATTTCTGATCTTTTATCAGATCACCTTGTTCTTGGTGGTCTAGGAATTAGATGAGAGGAAGAATCCCTGAAAACTCTTGCTTTCGTCTTAGATGCTGGAAAGATGTGGGATATAATAGTAATACTTGCTTCTCTCATTTTATGGTCTCCCACCAATACTCGTGACTTTTTGCGTGATTTAGGTCTGGGAATACTCAGAATTTGTTCCAGGCAATGTGAGTGTGGCAAAGTTAACATTAATCAGACAAGGAGCACTCAGCAGCGCATAAAACACCACTTAAGACTCGTGCAACTGAACAAATCTGCAATAGTTGAACATGCGGTCAACAAAGGTATTGCACAAAAATTTCAAAAGGCCTCTCTCTCTCTCTCTCTCTTCTCTCACACACACACACACACACACACACACACACACACACACACACACACACAAGGGTTTCACTGAAACTTCAATGGCCAGGATATGGGATACTTTTTATACAAATTATAATACATTTCCTGATGATACAAGCTACTTTTTATCCCAATTAATACCATGTTTCACTTAGTGACAGCTTATATCATGTATCTTAACAATTAGATACTTTCTATCTAGATTAGTTACATACATCTTGATGATACAAGGGCCAAAACCATATTTTGGAATTTCTGTCTGTGTGAGCACATTTCACACAAAAACTATCAGTGAAACTACTTATTATGGCAGCTTATGTCTTCAGTTACCATCTATTTTTTTTTTTACTGTCTATCCACGCATTTTGCAAAAACCAAGGGACTGATTTTAATGAAATTGCACACAGTATTATCTTTTGTATGAAGGTTACAGAATGCTTTATATCCTGATAACTTACAAAGTTCAAACTTGTAATATTTGAAATGTTTTTCTGTCTTTCCATGTATTGCACAAAAACTGATGGAATGCATTTCAACGAAACTTTGCATAGTAGTAGCTAATATCATTAGTCAACATACAAGCTACTTTCTATCCCAATTAAAACCATGTTTCACCCATTATACAAAACCCAAACAATAACTTTAAAAAATTGTATATGTGTGCATGGGACAAGCAAAAACCAAACATTAAAATGAAACTGTATGTAGTGATAACATGTGTCTCATTAGTGATGGTGTATGTTTTGATATGGCATAAACATGCTAGGAAATTTAAAAAAATCATTTGCTAATTTACTTAATCTTTTATAGAATCTATCAGTTTAATACTGTCCTGTTTCTTCTCACAGTCAAAAGGTTTATGACAATTGAATATTCAGTTGAATATGTGAGTGGAGCTGGCACATACGAGTGCACGCTATGTACCTTTGTATATTGTTATTGATTTTTATCCTTTATACTGAATCCATTATATCATTCATAAATGGTTAATAAATTAGTGATGAATTTATTAATTGTACCTTATAATGCATTTGTGTAACCTCTGAATGCTGTGTTGTAGACAGTTCGCAGAACTGTTGATTCTTCAACTTTTAGTTATCTATCTGCGAATTTGTTTGTAGCAAATCATTATGTATGCTGTTTCTTTGCCTTCCTATTTAATTATACACAGCTGTTGCATTTCAGGTCATTCCTAATCTGGATCATGTTACTGAATCTTCATCAGAAACTCTTTTGAACTTCATTATTAGTGATATAATCCATCCAGCTTATCTTCAGCATTTGTCTGTAACACCAGACCTCTAATGCTTCAAGTATTTCCTTTGCACCATCCCTATAGTCGATGACTTATTTCCAAAAAGGGGGTGTGCTCCAAACATGTTTTTAGAAGATTTTTAGGCATTAACAATCTGATGTTGTTAGAAGTAAAAAGTTTCTTTCATTTATTGAAAGCATCTTTAGCTTGATTGATTCTAGATGGCATTTCATTTTTACTTCTCCCATCTTCTTTTACCATATTACCCAATCATCTGAATTCTTTATTTCTCAATTAATTGTTAGTCTGATTTTAACCATATTTGTTTTTGAACATCCCTCCTCAAATTAATACTTAAGTCTTTTTCTTATTTATTTTCAGGTTATAATACTCAGTACGGACCTCTTCATTGTATCAAGTGTTTCATCCAAATCATTTTGTTTCCTGAAACATCTGCAGTGTCATCTGAAAATCTCAGTATATCTGTTTTTTGGCCTTGAATGGAAATTGATGCCTTTAAGTGATACCTCACAGATTCAAATGCTTGTTGCAAATACACATTGAATATAGGAGGGGATAGAATGGTGCCCTGCCTCACTCATCTTAACATCTTTTCCCCTGCCATTTGTCTTGCCTTCTATGAGAGAAATATTGTGAAGTGTGTTTGTGTGTATGTTTTTTTTTGTGTTCGTTTGGCCCTCCTGCCTTCATCTGTGGTAGGTGACAGGTCATTTTCCCTATCCTCCTTATTTTCAGTGCCTGAAGGCAGTTTTATTGTTACCATTATCTAAAAAACATTTTGACAATTTTATATACTCTCTCATTACAGCCTATCCTGATAAGCTGTTCTATTTCCTTGCACTTGTGCTGGAGATCATTTTCTTTAGCTTCCTTGGCTTTCCTGCATTCCTGAGACTTTTATGCTTTCGTTGCCCTTCTTCCGTTTTAGAATTGTTATACTTTCTCCCTTCATCATTCATTTTAATTACATTGTTAGTAATACAGTACTTTCTGGATTTTGATCTTACTGCTCCTTACAAGTTGTCTGCTATATTTTTAAGAATAGTTTTTATATCTTCCATCTATGGTCTACATTTTTGCTACAGATATAATAGTAGTGTCATTTGTCTTTATTTTGAGTTATATTAGAAGCTCGTTGCTGTTAGTTCTTAGGTCTGTTAGACTCCATCATTTTGCTTTTTTCCCCCCTCAAATTTCTTCTGTTTCAAATGGCATTATGACAGGATTATGGTTAGTGTTAGTGTCAGCTCCTGTGTAACTTCTGCTGCCATGTGCTCGACTGGAATTTAGTCAGTCTGATGTAGCCTCGGGTCTTCTGGCATTTTTCATATATATCTTCTCCTCTTATGATGCTGAAATCAAGTATTAGTTATTATCATTTTGTTCCTTGTACAGAATTCTATGAGTTGGTCACCTCTTTCTGAAGGTTGTGTTTATGTCAACTTCTTTGCCTTCTCCTACACTAGCAATCCAATCTCCTACTATTATGAGATTCTCATTTCCTTTGGCCCATCTGATCAATTCATTGATGCACTTTAAACGTCATCATTATGGCCTGGAATTGGCATGTAGTCCTGTACACTGGTAGTCTGTTGATTCAGTTTCCAATTTTATTAGGATGATCCTATCACTTTGCTGGAGATGTTTTTTAATCCACTTTCCCATACTTTTACTCAGGATTATTCCTATTCCAGCTTTACCATCCTTGCTACCAGAGTGAATTACTCTGTAATCACCTCTTGAAAAATCTCCAGATTCTATCTCATCTCTTTTAATCCCAAGAGCATCAATGGCCATTCTTTCCATTTTGAGCATCATGTTCTCTAGTTTGTTGCATTTAAGCAAATTCTTCATATTTTAAGTAGCGATTCTCATTTCTTGTCAGCTAGCTTCTCTTGTTTCTCCCTTCCAGAGATCAGAGCAGGGAGCTATTTTACCTCCGGACATTTAACTTCAGAAGACTTCATCCATGTACTATTGCTATTGCTTAGGATATCTTATGAATCTTTAATGCAGAGGTTTCCTCTTGTCTTATGCATTCTTTGCTCTTGACCAACTCTTGCTCGTTGATCCACCTGTATGGGTAATTTCTTACCCCAAGGACAATAGAGTGCCCTGCTCCAACACAAGGATGGAATTGGTAGTATATGCTGGCTAGCCATTCGGGCCCCTCCTTACTTCCTGCCGGAGATTACTGTCTCACTTGTGGAGGCACTAGGTAGGGATTTTCCTAACAGTGAATTAAAGACCGTAAGGCATTTCTCAAATTCTCTGGTATTTTGGAACTTGAGGTTAAAAAATTAGAATTGAGATTTGCAAGTACTATCTGATTGCCAATCAGTTAGAAAACTGAGAAAATAATTAGTTTTCGCTGCACAATGCGAAGGTTTCTAATTTACTGAATATTTCAAGTTCTATACCAAACAGACACCAACACCATCATTTCAAAAATGTTCTATGACTGAAATCAAACTTCTCTCCAAATAAATCACTTTTTACAAGGATCCCTCTGCGTGATACACTGGTGTTGCTTGCACGACATTTTGAACTGTCAATGGTGGAACTGTTGCACCACATGATGACTTTGATTCACTTCCTCTTTGAAGACGATTATTTTGAACAATGTGATGGCATCCCCATGGTTTTGTTGCTGTCTGCAGTTGTCACCAGTATGTTCATGGAACATTTTGAGGACATGGCACTGAAAAGTGTGGAGTTGCAACCGACTTACTTTTAGAGGCCCTTGGATGACACTGTTAGCCGATCCTGATTAGGGGTTTGCTAAAGGATGTCTAAAACTATAACCATGCTTGCTACCACTATTAACTATTGCATAAGTACTTTGCAGTCACCAAACTATTGTTCTCTTCCACAACAGTTAAAGGACTCAAAAGAAATAAAATAGTTCATCTCACTTAAATTCTGTATTCTTGAAACCTTACACTTTCAGTAGCTGGTTATCACAGAAGACATTAAACTGTTGGACCTGTAACTTAAGATAGCAGATAGGCACTTCTGAAACAGTCTGTCACTTTAGACAAACTTCCATTCTGTATCCCCCCAATACAGATGAAATTCTGAGTCACTATCGCGGGAAGTGTATGCTGATGACTAACTCTGGCATGGTGCAACTAACTAAAATTTTCAAGTCCTACATTGCGGAATTCCTGACACGCGTCTATTTGTCTCAAAAGTCAGCCAAGTAATTCTTGACTCAGAAGTTTTCACCATCCTATTTATATAGGGTCCATTCGAGATGGTATAAAAAGGACTTCTTTACTTTAGCAAAAATCCTTTAATCTGGTTTTTGAAAATTTAGTATGTTGTTTCCCCCAATTTTCTTGTCATTTCATCTCATTATGACTTTTCCCCAAAACACTTTAGTTTACTAGATATAAATTTCTAAAGTTAAAAATCACTAAATCTCAAATTACTTGTAAAGTTCTTATTCACCCGAGCTGATTCTATTAATAAAACCTTCTTTATAAATTCCCCCAACTTTTGGTGTATGTGACTTTACTGGGCTCATCGTACTTAGGGTAAAATTCAAAACTTCCAAGTTTTTCGACATTATGTCGTAATTCTTACGAAACTACAGTATTTAATTTCTCCGGAACTGTTGCCCTGATGGAGCTGTAATAAACGTCACTTTCTTTAATAAAAATTCTTCTATCCACTAGTAATCTTATAAAATTCCTGAAGTGTTAACTTCCTAGTGTCCTCTTTGTTTTATCCGATTTCACTTTGTTGTTACTGTAGGTGTCAACATTGATCCATACCACCATATTGAATCAACTTTTAATTTAACTTTTAACACTTAAATATTGCCGGTATCACCAAAGTATACATTCATGATCAGCGAAATTGTATCTTTAATATACACACAGTTTCAAGCCTGTATCGCTGTTGGTTCTCAAAAATAAGGAATCTAAATTTTCTTACTTTTATTGAAAATACTCATTCCCCCTCTGATTCTGGAGTCTATTTTCACATATATGGTGCATCTTTTTACTCTGAATCTAATGATGTATGAATCTTTATGATATCTAGAAAACGTAAGCCAAAATCTCAAAAGTACTAATTCTTAATATATTCTACATCAAAATCTTGAACATGGCAGCATCAACAGCAACAGTATTTCTTCAATTGTATAATGAAAACACAGCCAAACCTGTTGCAAATATTCAATGAATTTATTGACCGGTTTCGCCTTCAGAAACTAGTTAAAATATATTACATAAATCTAAAATAAATTTATGTAATATATTTTTACTAGTTTCTGAAGAAGACCCCCTTAAGGCGGGTCAAAACCGGTCAATAAATTCATTGAATATTTGCAACAGGTTTGGCTGTGTTTTCATTATACAATATTCTACATCCTTTATGAAGCTTTGTTCATCTATAGTGATTTTTACGTTTGTGCTCCTAAAGTGTTCTCTTTCTAAGAAGATGCTAGAAAATGTGTTCAAAAGTGGTTTGATATTAAGTTTGTATGCGCTAAGATTCTTTTAAACTATTTTCAAAGACGTATCGGAGAGAATAAGGTTATATGACAATTCTTTCGCCCTTTGGCCACACAGATTTGAAAAATTAGAGGATTTCCTCAAACAACTAAATGGAATACAGGAAACTATTAAATTTGCAATCCAGGTTAGGAAAATCTGTACTTATTACTTCATCAATAATTTATTTAAAACAGAATGTAGCATTCTCAATGTCAGTACATTGTTAATTTATATCTGCAGTTGTGTAAAACGAAATGACATCCATTAAATAAATCAATATTTAGAACAAGACAAAATGAAACAACACCTCTCTGTACAATACGAAAGCAGACCTGTAAAATCAATTGTAGAAGCTGGATCGCGTGGCCTTGATATAGCTCAGCCAATCAGCGCCAAGCAGACCTCCAGCGGCGCGCTAGGCGGCGAAGTGAAAACAAAATACTTTGTTCTGGCATCGACATCGAGGTGAACGGCGATCATCGGCAATGACCGCGACCGCCTCGGTGTGCGCTGACTCGTTACTAACAATGTTTTTGTTTCACGTGGATGAAACATCTACCGCCACCGCGGCCGTGACCTTCAGCGCGAGCTGCTCGGCATGTTTTCACCCTTAGTGTTTCAGCACTGTTCGGAGCACGTGAGGCGTGTCGACCTGTGACAGATGACAAAGTCAGCTGTGATCTTGCACAGCATAGAGAAGACACATGGGTTTGACTATGATGTGACATGAATATTAGCCTACACAATTATGTACTGGGACAGTGTGATTAAGGAGGCTATGGAAATTTGTCTCGTGGAAGACCGTGGGCAACAACTTAGTGCAGCTTGGAATCCAGTTACAGTAGAAGTTCCATTAATCCGAGGTAAACTGGGCAGGCACCACCTCGGGTAACTAAAAATTCGTATAACCGGAGGTCATGGGTAGAGGTTACAATGAATCAAAAAACGTATTGAAACTAAAATAATACAATTTAGTTATAGTGTAAAACTAATTTGTGAAGCAATAAAGTTGTTTCTTGTATATTAATTATGATCACTTGCCAAAAAAGTCTTTAATTGTCTTCTGTGTCATGATTTTGTTTCTCTTCTTAGTGGAAGTATAGTGCCAACGCTGTAGCATCATTATGTTGGCTGCTGTGCTTTCTCCCTTTTGCTCAATATACTCAAGTGCTGCTTATATTCTTTTTAAAGTTCCGCATGAGAAATTTTTGGAATAGTATCATTTTTATGCTCTTCGCCTTCTTCTCCTTGTACGCTCACAGCCATATTAACAATTTCATCATCGTTAAGCTGATTTTGATCGTCATCAAACAACCAAAGGCTCGACCTAACAACAGCCAGTAGACGTTTCTCATACTTGACACAGCAACAGGTGACACACGCAAGCGCTACGGTACTATGCTTAATATCGTACACACTCTAGTTGGAAAAGTATTCCATCTACATAAAAGCTTCCTATCATATTTCAAAAATTTGCCTTGGTTAAGCTGGTGGCTCAGATAATCGGAACTCGGATAACCGGACTTTTACTGTATTAGTCAATTAATGATGAGATAGTGCAAGTATGCAAACTGAACAAAAACTTACTCCTCCAACACATCTTCCTCACCAATGCCCGCATCTCCCAACCACACTCCTGGCCCCACCACCCCAGTATGGGGATGTGCTCGGCACACCTGACTATGACTGTGGTGGCTGCCATTGACTGGCATGAGCCGTATCAGGGCAACTGCTCAAGGAACCAGTCACTTTGCGGGAAGATCGAATCAGAAAATGACTTTAAAATGTCGTATCAAATTGACGTGCTCCTGTGGTGGGAGACTCAAGAATTTTGTATTGAGTTGATACAACTCAAAAGTCTCCATTCTTTCATCAACCACCAATTTGGCTGCCAAAGTCGTGCTTCACATTACAACATTTGACAGAATTCTAGAGCCAATTGGACATGATCCTGCTCAAACTGCTCCTTGCTAAATCCTTCAGTTCTCACACTGTTTCCGATATTTATAGGCTCTTTGGTCCCTTCCCCACATAAACTTTACTATACAATCACTGGTCTTGATTCATGATTTATATGCTAAACACTTCCCTTACACCATTTTTCTGTCTTGTTCAATTTTCTACTTTTTCCATCTCTCTAAAAATGTCTACCATTCTTAAATTAACAGATAATGCTTAACATTATGGAAGAATTACTTTTTATTTGTGTTAACGAAGATTTTCCTGGTGTGTTGCGGAAATATAATCTTTGTGGATTCGCTGCCGGATGATGTTGCTGAAAAACAAGTTTTTGATGACATTCTCTGTCATCATCTTATGTCCTTAGTGTGTGCTGCTACAAGCAGAATTGCAATGCTGTTCTGTGGTGTATATACAATTATTTAGCATCACAATTCCCCTCTTCCCTCCACCTTGCTCTGTTGTTAAAGCTGGCTGCGGCTCCATGTTATGTCCATCATGCAGGCTGCATTCGACTAGACTCACTATTGCAGTCGCTACAATTTTCTCTCCGTAGTATGGTGGTGATTTGCAGGATTTCTGAATAATCCATCTGTGAGCCATTTATAGGGGCTTATTTTCTGGTGGCACTTCATTAGCCATTTGTTTGTTATGTTGTTGTCTAAGAATAGATGCTGCTGGTTTCCGGACGTAACTGAGCCACATTCCTGTGTGTCTATTATCCTGTCATTATTCGGTCATATTCTGTGGCTCCCTTGATGATCAATGCCCAGAAGAACGAACCCTTGGTGAGCACTTTTACATCTTACATTTTGTTTTTAGATTAAATATTTGATGACAGCAGACTTGCCCAACTGAAACATCCCAATGTTACGCTCATGCTCAGCAACACCAGCCTGTGGATAGTGTGACCATTATAAATCTTACCACACTAGCATAGTACACTATAGACTCTTGGGGTCTTTAACCCAGATTGTCTTGCACATAGCGAAGCCAATGACGAATTTTGGCAGGAGGACAGAATGTGGCATTGATTCCATGTTGAGGCAGTATTCTGCCTATTTTTGCAGGGATGTTATTTGAGAATGGGAAAAGACAGTAAAGCATAATGTAGAGCCAGAAGATGTACCAAGATCCCATATTTGGGTAACCTCTCTGCAAAAATAGGCAGGATACTATGACATGGAAATTGTATACTCAATCCTTTCCCATTAATTTTATATCATTTTAACTTCAAAATTGCTAATCCTTACCCTCAACTCTTTGAAACCTTTTTGCCCCTCATTGTTATGAAATCATTTGCTTTGTAGTGAACTTTCATTCCACTTTTCTAACTGAAAACTCCCATATCTTTATTCTTTTCTGTAGCAGATTTTTACCAATACCTCACTTTAACCTTTTGAAAACTATTACGGTAATATAGGATCTGTATATTAGATTTTGTTCCATTTTAGGCTTAAATTCGGAAGCCTATACTTGATTACAGTTTTCAAGTGTATGATCTAAGCAGAATCCCTGTTTACTGTTAGCAATCATGAAAAATAACATCCAGTAATTATTCATAGTTGCTACAACTTTTCTCTTTTGTTTTAAATAAGATGCTTTGATTGCTGATGGCAACATGCTGTTAAACACCAACCTGCACGTCTGCCTGGCTGAACTTTATATCTGTCTTTCATCTGAAGTGAATAATTGGTAGAAGAAGATTACAATTTATTATTAATTATAATGTGTAAATGAGTTTTAGTGTACTCATGAATAATAAAAATGGTTAAATCTTCAGTAACAGCTCAATTGAAAGGCAATTTTGGCAACATATTATTCTTTAAGAAATGCGTAATAATCAGCTTCTATTGTATAGCTGATACATAAAAAGTAAAAAAAGAAATTTTATTAAAAAAAAAAAAAAAAAGGAATTAACTATTTTATTTTAACATTCCTTGCCTGCATTATTGAATATCATGCTGCTTTTTAACTTGTGGATGAAAAGAATCTTCAATATTGGCTCCATGAGTTATTAATTATTTAATCCTTGTTATTAAGAAAATAGAATACAATTTAAATAAACATATATTTCAAATTTGCACTGTTGTATTATGACACTTTACCTTTTCCCTCACCTTCGTTTCATATTTTTTGTGAAAGTAGTATGTGGGAATTGAGATTCAATACAATTCTCTGGAAAAAAAGCCATATGTCAATTATAACATGACTGTAGCACATGTGTTTACATATTTTATAACTGCTCATATGCTATGAACATAATACTATTGTTTTCAGCTGCAGACGATGCAAAATATGGATCTTACGACAATGGTGATCCTACCACTACCAATTTGTACCTTGGAAATCTTAATCCAAAGGTAAGGCTGTGCAACATTTATATAAATATTTTGAAATTGAAAACAAACAAAAAACAAAAAAAGATGTCCTACTTCATTTGTATTACTTGTTGAGCTGAAGAGTCTGTTTAGATTACTGAAAAGCAATTGATGGAAGTATTTGGGAGATATGGACCATTGGCAAGCATAAAAATTATGTGGCCCCGGTCTGATGAAGAAAAGGCACGTGGAAGAAATTGCGGCTTTGTAGCATTCATGAACAGGAAAGATGGTGAGCGTGCACTGAAGTGTCTAAATGGTAAGCACAAGCTTATGTTCCCTTCTTTAAGGAAGTATTTATTAAAGTTACAATGTATTCCACAATCTGTGCTAATCTTATAGCTAATTCAAGTTTGATTGAAACCACATGTGGTAGGTTACAGAAGTGTAAGCTTACACAAATATGCAACTGGCATAGTTGTGCTATGATGTCAGTATTTGAGTTTGACAAGAGTGACAGCCATGTTCCAAACGTAAAGGACAGAGGATAGGTCCGTCCTTGATGTAGATTGCGAGAGGGCAGTGCATATTGGTACTACTTATCAAGATGACAATACAGAACAAATTAAGAAATTAAGATCCTGAGAACAGGTTTTCAGATGTGTTATCATTTGAGCCAATTGAGGTAGCCTTCTCAGTCCTTTTCACAATATATTAATGATCACTGTGCTCCATTAAAATAGTTATACAATACTAGATAACCCATATAAAAATTTCGCGAGTACATGGAAGTGTAAGGTTAGGGATTTGTAATAGGATGAAAGAACTACCTCATTTGTTTCAACTGTTTATTTGTTTGGTGTAATAGGTACGTAACAAAAGTTGACACCAGTGAAACAGTTTATTAATATCTCTTTGGTATGTGCTTCCACTGTCTAGTGGCTTGGCTCTGAACTGTGTCATATGCGTGACATTCACAGTTTTTACTTTTGGTCTTTCAGGGACAAATTCTGAAAAATTTCATTCTTAATTTGTAATGTTGCATGAGTGGAGACGTTAATCTTTTAAATGATACCTCATTTATCAATTTAGGATTTATCAATATGGATCGTTAAAAATAAACATAAAGGAAATAATGATACTTTTGCCCTTGAAGAGACGAATTCAGAAAAATTCCTTTCTTAAAATATGTGACCAAAGCAGAGACTTCATTCTTTAAGATGATAGCTCACTTATCTATTTCGACTAGCAAGGGAGATAAATGGCTCATGATTAAAAAAAAAAAAAAGTTACGGAAATAATGATAATTTTGCCCTTTAAGGATTGAATTCCAAAAAATTCCTTTCTTAAGATATGATTTGACTAAAGCGGAGACATTAATCTCTAAAATAATACCTCTTTTATCTATTTTGGTTAGATATCACGACAAAAAAATACATTAGGGAAATAATGATAATTTTGCCCTTTAAGAGTTGAATTTCGAAAAATTCCTTTCTTAAAGAATGACTTTACCATCGCGGAGACCTTAATCTTTAAATTAATACCTCATTTTTCTAAATTGGTTGGATATCAAAGGAGATAAATGGCTCATTACACAAATATGCGTTATTGAAATGATGATACTTTTGCCCTTTAAGGGTAGAATTCTGAAAAATTCCTTTCTTAAAATATGATTTGACCAAAGCAGAGACTGTATTCTCTAACATAATACCTCATTTTCCGATTTCAGTTAAATATCAAGGGAGGTAAGTAGCTTGTGACAAAAAACTTTATGAAATTGATACTTTTGCAGTCAAATTCGAAAAAATTCCTTTCTTAAAATATGGTGTGACCATGGCGAAGACCTTAATCTTTTAAATGATACATTATATTTGAATATCAGTTAAATATCAAGGGAGATAAATGGTTCTTGACACAAAAACACATTGTAGAAATATTGATACTTTTGCTCTTTGAGGGTCGAATTCTGAAAAATTCCTGTCTTAATATATGATGTCACCAAAGCGGAGATCTTAATCTTTAAAATGATAATTCATTTAATGATTTTAGTTAGGTATCCAGGGAGATAAATGGCTCATTATACAAAAATCAGCATTTTAGAAATATTGATTTTTTTCCCCTTTAAGGGTCAAATTTGAAAAAAAATTACTTTCTTAAAATTTGATATGATTGAAGTGGATACCTTAATAATCTTTAAAATGATACCTCATTTATCAGTTAGGTGTAAAGAATGGCTTGTAACAAAAAAAAACACCTTATAGAAATAATATATATGATTTGGGGGAGTCAGCGAAGTTGGAAAAAAATTATTAAGACCTTACATATATTTTTTTAAAAATATAATTTCAACATGGACTAAAAAAAAAAAGTAAAAATGCACAAATAAAACAAATGTGTTAACCTGTGGTAGTGAATTAGCAGTACATTCTGCTGGGTGTAAGTCTGGTTGCGGTGATCACCTTATTACTTACTCCACGATCCCAAGTATGCTCATATAAACTTCTTGAAGCTTGGTTTTTGTTTTGTTTTTTATTATTGAATATAGCGGAGGAAAACATCCACGTGAGAAGATGAAACATTACAAAAGTTCCACTTAGAATCTCACTTCTTTCAATATATCACAAAATTTGAAAGCTCTGATTTTAAGTTATCTGTCTTGCTGGTGTTCGGTTTTCATATTTTGGGACGATTCTTATTGAATTCACTTAAACAAACTGTTTCCACTTAATGTTCTGATGAACTATTTAATGGGAGCTTAGAATAAATAAAAGTTATTGCAAAGGTAACCGTGTAACGTAACTTATCTTGTTTACCAATGTCAAATATGAAACCTGCAAAGAAAACATGGCTGAGAAACAAGGCCATAACACGGTGTCTAGGATATGCTGCGATGAATTCCTATTTATGTAAAGGTTGGTTGTTGCTGAGAAAACTGGTAGCTCTAACCATAAAGCACTCGTGTGGGAGTTGAAATAGGCAGCCACTGGTAGTCTAGATTACTGCTGCACGCTCTTACTTCTGGCCATTCATCCTGGTGGATAGCTCGTTGGAGGTGAAATCTACAAATGAACTATTTGAGTTGATTTGATTCACTAAATGCATGCTGATAGTTTCATAACTTTCACACCAAGCATGGTGGCTGAGTGGTAACACTCTGGCCTCGCATTCAGGAGGATGTGAGTTCAAATCCCTGTCTGGGCATCCAGATTTGGGTCTTCCATGGTTTCCCCAAATCGCTCCAGGCAAATTCCAAGATGCTTTCTTCATTCTAGGAAATGTAGAGCATTCTTCATGTATTGAGCAACTAAGTCAGATATATGCTTTTTTCATGAGCCTTAGGGTTTCTTGAATTTGCCAGAAGTATCGATATAAAGTACAGATTAGGAAAGGATTCCTTGGGCTGGGAAAAGTACGTACATCATGGCCAGTTGGATTTTTGTAGAGGGTTTGTCTATTTTGGGTGGTTAGTTGTCTTGTGTAGTTTGTGAACGAACTAGTTCGGAAGAATTTTTCCACAGATGAACTATGTGAACTAGTTTCCAGATCCCTTGCTCCTTAGCTTGTTAGTTCATTCGATACTTTTCCGAAGTCTGACTTGTAATAGCGAGAGCGTGTCACCACCCTAGCTAGTCACATACATGCACCTCTCATTGTTCAGTTCGGTTCAGTTAGTGGAGTGTATCATCTACTGTTAGAGGCAAGACTGTCAAGTTTTGACTCAATGTGACAAATTTTGGTTTATATGATGTATAATAATAATAATAATAATACACTATTATGCACAAGCCTAGTAGATAGTGACGTTTGAGAGCTGTGAAGGACTTCAGCCTCATAGTCATTTTGGTTCATGACAATGGTGATTGAGCCGTTAATACCTGGAAGGTAAATCCTTTGGGTAATATTCTCTTGACTTATGATTTCTGGGAAACTTTGATTACTATAACAGAGAGTACAACTGTGGAAAGATAGTGGAGGTAATGAACTTCTGGGAAAGAAGAATGGTATGGTTATTGGTCATGCCATTTCATTACAGAAGATTAGATTGCCTCCTTCAACTACTCATCTGGTACAATTTGTGAATAAAGATGAATTTACCACAAGACAAATTAAGGGATATAGAAGCTGTGGACCTGTGTAACGAAACTAATATTTTTTTCCCTGCCAAGCATTCACAATTCCGAGTGCTATTCCATGCACTATAGTGACAATGGAACGCTCCTTCAGTATGCTTCAATGAGAGAAGAACTGACTCAGGAGCACTATGGGAGAGGAAAGATTGACTGGATTCGTGAAAGAATATTGACAAAGTTATTGAAAAATTTTCTGAGAATCCGAGATTATTAATTTTTACATAAAAAACTATCACAGAGTTATGATCTTAATTAACTACATAGCAGGTCCTTAGATTAAGTTGTTGGATTACTATGTTAATCAATAATAAAAAATAGTTCCCTCAATAGATTTGAGTTTCATTTTGTAAGAAATCCTCATGTTTCAGTCCCCCACTCCACCTCCTTGAAACCAATACAAGTTGCACCCTGCCCCAGTTCAAATCACCCCTCCCCCCTCTCCCTGGCCACTGGTTCTGATCCTGGATGTGTCCTTGCCACTACTTATACAGAGAAGATATATTTTCAGTCAAGTCCTTTGTTTTAAGCAAACTTTATGAAACCAGTAACATTATATATAAAAAAGTTAGTTGGAGGACGATAATCTTTGCCTGTCATTTTTGTTTACTCTTAGGGTTTTCCTGTAGAAAATTATGTATAGACAAATTTATAGTTTTATCAAATATTCTACAATGTATGTTTTGCACTGAGTCTGTGAGAAAGAGCTCTCATAGGAAGTTCAGTAGGATGTGGTTTTAAGCTGCATATTAAATAGCATTAATGTATCAAAACTACTAATTTTCCCACAAACAAGATAGGCAAGAAATTGATTACAAATAAGTAGTGGACATTGTATTATTAAAAGTGTAGGACCATATGTGAATGTCATTTTTGTGGACTAATAAAGCTCTACACCAGTTGGAACTTGGTTGTCACAGTCAGAATCAAACATTGTCATTGACAATTGAGTTCAATCATGGAGAAATTCTATAGCACTTGTAATATAGTTTTAAAAATGCTGTCTTATATTGCTTCAAAACCTATAGTCTACACATATTTTGAACAATTAAGCTACTTTTGTGATGAACAAATTGAATTATTTGCTGTTGTTAAAATGAGCAGATGTCTGTATATTTAATTTCTGTGGCCTCATTTTGGTAGTCCTATATGTTATTAATTATCTTCCTATAAATGAATGCCATTTTTCTCGGCGTTGTTTATTTATAAACGTTTCTCGGGAAACCGAGTAATATCATTATTGATGCACAATATTTCGGCGACTTTATTCTCTGTCACCATCTTCAGGTGCAGTTGTAAGTCTTGAAGTCTGCCTTGAAGTCAGCCTTGAGCGTGGTGTTTGAAAACTGCCATGGCAAAGACAGACGTTGTTATGTTGCCTAGTAGCATCTCAGACATCATTAGACGCCCGCGGAACACAAAAAGTGGAGCGTTGCTGACGAGCAGCCTCACTAACAGGAATCCATGCATCACTTATCTGGAACCCACAATCCCTGTTAACCAAATTGGACGTGACGCGAATTTCAAATGCTTCTTTAATGACACTGTCCCAGAAGCCTCTTGCATGTGTCAGCACCTTACACCTGGAGTTTACTGCATCCCATGTGAATGTGGAAAGAAATACATCGGCCAGACGATATGGTGCGTACAACAACGTTGTTTCTAACACGCCCGACTTGTTCGCCTGGGACAAAAAGACAAATCAGCAGTGGCGGAACATAGTTTGACAGAAGGACATGGTTTCGATTTCGAAGCGACTAAGGTGCTGACACATGCGAGAGGCTTCTGGGACAGCGTCATTAAAGAAGTGTTTGAAATTCGCCTCGTGTCTGATTTGGTTAACAGGGATTGTGGGTTCCAGATAAGTGATGCATGGATTCCTGTTATTGAGGCTGCTCGTCACCAACGTTCTGCTTTTTGTGTTCCGCGGGCGTCTAATGATGTCTGAGATGCTGCTAGGCAACATAACAACGTCTCTTGTTGCCCTGCCAGTTTTCAAACACCACGCTCAAGGCTGACTTCAAGGCAGACTTCAAGACTTATAACTGCACCTGAAGATGGCGACGGAGAATGAAGTCGCTGAAATATTGTGCATCATATTACTCGGTTTGTTTCCCAAGAAACGTTTATAAATAAATTATCTTCCTGTTATGAATATAATTGCATTAGATCTAATTTTTTAAAGAAAAAGTCTTGTGGTAGTATTCTTTGTAAAAAGTAAAATCAAAGATTTAGACTAAGAGAAAAACAAACTAGTATGGAAGGGTGCAAAATACTGGTTGGATCAGTTGACAGTTTGTCATGTGTTTGTCACCATGTTTATAATATCAGATTTTGCCCAAATTGCATAGTTTTCCTTTAAAAACAGTTTTATTCTTACATAATATAGTAATTCATAAGATGCTGTTACAGTTACTGAAACAAGTTGACATCTGGCAATTTGAGACTGCTTCAGTGTAAGTTTCCTTAGAGGCCAGAAGTAATAGTAATTGAAATGAAGAGTATAAACTGTATTAATTGATAAGTTTCGCCACATGTTTATAATGTCCAAAGAGGAAAAAAAGATGTATTGGTTTTGTGCGTGGCTTAAATGTACTAAGATTTAAAATATAATGGTTTCATAACATGATTATTGTCCCAGTTTTGGTTGATATGGTATATACCAGCTGTGTAAATATGAAACCGGATTTTTCATAAACAAAATAAACGTTTACTTAATAAAAATGATACAAAGTACCTCATTTGAAATATTTTCCATTGCCAGATATACATTTTTTCCATCTCTCTGGTAATTTATGAATGCCACACCAAATTTTTTTTTTGCTCTTTTGACACAAACCAGTCATCAAGCCATTTTCGCACATTTTCATATAAAGTGAAGCACTTCTCATCGAGTGGGTGTCCCATCGATGAAGAGAGAGAGTAATCGCATGGAGCTAAGTCAGGTGAGTAAGCCTCATGTGCCAGTATCTCCCAGTTAAGTGCCTCAATCATTCCCTTGACCACTTTTGCTGTATGTGATGGTGCATTGTCATTAAGCAAAATCACTTTGTGCTGCCTTTTCTGGTATTCTGGGCGTTTTCCCACAATGCTTGGTTCAAATTGACCATTTGCTGTCAATAACATTCAGTATTAACAGTTTCACCAGGTTTTAGTAACTCGTAATAGATCACATCATTTTGATCCCATAGCGATTTGGCCTTGAAGTTGATGTTGACGGTTCACCTGTTCTATGGTTTGAGTTCTTGAAATATATCCACTTTTCATCACCTGCCACAATTCAATGGAGAAATGACTTCCTTTTATACCTGGCAAGCAGCATTTCACAAGTGGTTTTTGTTTTTCTTACTGTCTTGTCTTTCATTCAGTTCATGTGGAACCATTTTTCCATCTTCTGGATCTTTCCCATTGCATGGAGACAGCTACATTTAATTGATCTGTGAGATATTGCGTTTTAGCATCAACCTCATCTACATCTACATATATACTCTGCAGTTCACAAAACTGTGGGTGGCAGAGGGTGCTCAGCACCAAACCTAATCTCTTTGTTGTGCATTCCAATCCCTAATGGTACGAGGGAAAAAAGAATTCATATAAGAATCAGTGCACCTTATTTCTCTAATTTTATCTTTCCTGTCATTCCGACCCAAATAGGTTGGTGGACGAAGTATTTCACTACACTCGTAAGTAAAAGTGGGAGTGCGCATGTTTACCAATAAGTGTATACGAAACGTGCGTCGTCTATCTATTAGAGACTCCCAGCCTAGTCTACTAATCAGTTCTGTAATGCTTTCATAAGGACTATAGCAAGCGGTCACTAATCAAGCGGCTTTTCTCTGTACTTTCTCTATACTCTCAATTAAACCCTTACGAAACAGATCCCAGATGGCACAACAGTAGTCCAAATGTGGGCGCACTAGAGATTTGTACGCTATCTCCTTTGTTTGTTTGTTCATTACAATTTTTCAAGATTCGACCTAGGAACCACAGCCTAGAATTAGCTCTATCTACCAACGTATTAATATGTAAGTCCCATTTCATGTTCCTTTGTACTGTTACTCCCAAATATTTCATAGAATCGACCATATCAATAACTGAACTGTTTACCTAATATTTCTGATCAATCGGATTCTTTTTGTTAGTTATGCTCATTGTCTTACACTTTTTACAATTTAGTGTGAGTTGCCACTCAGCGCACCATGCCAAAATAATATCCTGATCACGCTGAATTTCTAAACAATCGGTCAAATTCCTTACTTCCCTATAAATAAACTGCATCATCAGCAATCTAAAAATGCTTTTCATTTTGTCTCTGAGATCGTTTATAAAAATTAAGAAAAGAAGTGGTCCTATTACACCTCCTTGAGGTACACCTGATGTAACATCTAGATTAGAAGAACTTTCTCCTTCATCAATGACATACTGCGATTGACCAGTTAGAAAATCCTTTATCCATTCACAAAGCTGATCTGATATACCGTACGCTCATAGCTTCGCTAAAAGGCGGTTGTGTGGCACAGAGTCAAAGGCTTTCTGAAAATCTTAAAAAAATTCACCTACTTGTGAACCTGCATCAATAACTTTCATTACGTCGTGTAGCCAGCTGTGTTTCACATGATCTTTTCTTCGGAAATCCTTGTTGATTTGTTGTAAGCAAATTATTTTCATCTAGAAAATTCATAATGTCCGAGCATATAATATGCTCCATAACTCTGCTACAAACAGATGTTATAGATATGGTACGGTAGTTTCCAAGATCGCTTCGATCACCTTTCTTGAAAATCGGAGTTACTTGCGCTATTTTCCAGTCTGAAGGTACTTTTCGCTCTTCTAGGGATTTACTGAATATATCAGACAGAAATGGCCCGATTTCCGCCGCATACTCTGAAAATACTCTTAATGGAATTCCATCCGGGCCAGGTGCTTTCCCCCACTTCAAGAGCTCTAATTGCTTTATGATACCTGCAGTATCTATTCGTAATGATTCCATCTCCAACTTGACACGACGTGGGAAAACGGGAATGCTATCCTTATTTTCGTCAGTAAATGAATTTTTGAATACAGTATTTAGTACGTTAGCTTTATCGCGGCTTTCATTAACCTCTGACCCTTCACAAACTAGTGCTGGAATAATGCTGTTGGTACAACTGACTTTTCGAACATACGACCAAATTTCTTTGGGTTTTCTGCGAGACTTTTAGAGAGAGTGTTTGAATGAAAATCATTGAAGGCCTCACGCATCACATTCTTCACACATCCTCTTAACTCAGCTAAGGTTTCTAAATCGCTGCGAGACCTCTTCCTTCTGTAGCGTGCGTGTATCCTTCTTTGTTTTTTGAGTAATTTTTTGACTTCGCATGTGTACCATGGTGGATCATTCTCCCCATTTATTTTCTGCTTCGGTATATGTACTTTGTAAAACTACAGTGATTTACACTGAATAATAAGGTCCGTAATAAATTCAGTCCTGTCGCGAAGCCATGTAAAACTACAAGGGTTGTTTAGTAACTTTACTGATAATACTTTAATAAGTTCTGATCACAGTAAACATGTAAAGTTACTGGTTTTAAAATTATACTGAAAGTTCTGCTCACAGTATTATCAATTGACCTGTCTAATGTAGGTATCGGTACTTTGCAGTTTATTCTTTAATCACAGTCGCCACCAGAGGTTAGTCTAAAGTACTAGAAATATAAAATGATACACTCACACATCGGGAATACCAATAGCAACACTCGTTTTATTCCAATAGTTTGTACCATACACTAGTACTCTGACCACCAACTGGAATTCATTAAATAATACTTATGCGAAGACCATAGATTCTTATTGAGTGAAAAGTTGATTAACAAACTACTCCTCATCAATAAGAAGCATATTGAATGTTCGCATAACAGTTGCTAGTCCACTATAACACTTTCAATGTTCTCTAAATCCGTGTAGGTGTACTTTTCGCTGTATGGCGGGTTTCACAGAATCGATGTCCTGCCAAATTACATTACCGACGCGGACGCACGATTTCCGTATCGAAGTGCCTGAGAATGTTTTCCCGAATGTACCAAAAACATGTACATGCCGCCACACTGTTCCCGCCACCGTTAACACTTGACTTACTACTGCTCTGCCACAGAGGTTAGTCTCTCGCGGCATATCGATAATCGATCTTTATACCGATAATCATTAAACAAAGATTGCAGGCCCAATGTAATGTCACAACTTCCATACCTTCCCTGACTATATGTATAAATCGATGCCACATCTCTTCAACAGTGTCCTTTGTTAACTTAAAGTTGTGGTTATTATTCCTCAGGTAGGTTCTAAAACACTCCTTCGAGGCCTTACTGAATCTGTATACAATCCGTCCATTTACCCTTTTTGGCTTGGTCATTAATGTGATAGTCTCAATTACCGCTTTGTGATAGCTTATTCCAGTGGTCGTTGAAATGTCGATGAATAATTCTGGCCTGTTAGTAACCAGAAAATCTAAAATGTTTTTGCTACCATTATGACACCGCGTAGGTTCATTAATTAGCTGCTTGAGATGATTATCTGAGAACAAATCGAGAATTACTTCAGAAGCTGCCTTATCCCTGCTACCAGTAATGTGAACATAATTACGCCAGTCGATAATAGGCAGATTGAAGTCGCCTCCCAGAATCATAGCATGATCCTGAAAACGGCTAGCTATACTGTTAACATTACTTCTTAATTCCTCGGCGATAGCTATGTCAGAATCAGGTGGAGGGTAGAAGGCACCTATGACGAGTTTTGACCCAGCAACATTGAGTTTAATCCATATGATTTCACAGATAGTATCGACGTCTATTTCATTACATGGGAGGAATTTACTCACAGCTATAATTATCCCACCTCCAGGAGAATGTAATCTGTCTTTACGAAAAACGTTCATACTGTCTTTAAAAGTTTCAGCGGAACTTAATTCCGGTTTTAGCCAACTTTCTGTACCGATAATGCTACAAATAACTTCTGTGCTACAAATAACGCTTTCAAGTTCTGGTTGTTTGTTACAAACGCTTCTACAGTTAATTACGAGTACTTTTAACTGTTGTGACTCTTTTACGTTCTTCCTACATTCCGGTGTTGCATCTGATTGGGTTGCCCGTAGCTATATTTTGTGTTTCGGGTCTTCCTCCCTCAGCCTAAAAATCCACCCAAAGCATTCCACATGGCCTCTGCCACCTATGTAGCTGTTTTACGTGTGTAGTGCACACCTGACCTATTCAAGGGAACCCTACATGACTCAACCCTATGGCGGAGATCGATAAATCTGCAGCCAATATCATCACAGAAACGTCGTATTCTCTGGTTCAGCCCCTCAATATGGCTCTGAACCAGAGGTCCACAATCAACTCTGTCTACAATGCTACAGATAGTTAGCTTCGCCGATATCTTGCGGCCACTGGCCATAGAGTTCACCCTTCCAGCCAGCCGACGGAAGGAAGAGAGGATAACCTCCGACCCAAGGTGACAAGCATCGTTGGTTCCGACAATGCTTGCAACTCGCTGTCTTCTAACTTCTGTGGAGGTCTTTCACTGTCTTCGTTTCTCAAGTCAAAATCACCACTTTTGAATTTTTTAAACCACTCAAAACACTGCGTTTTACTGAGAGCATGCTCACCGTAAGCTTCTACAAGCATTCAATACAATTCTGCAGCAGTTTCTTTAAATGGTAACAGAAAATCAACGATGTCTGCAAATCGTAGTCCGCAGGCTCAAAACTTGACATGTTCAACATTTTTGAAAACTACACTGTTGTATGAAATTTGTGTTGTTGTCAGTTGAAAATCTCTATCAGCTGTCAAAAAAGAAAATGTTGATAATGACGCGACCTGATGGTAACTGCATTGATAGCTTGAGCCATCTGTTGGCAAATTCCGGTTTCATAGTTACACATCTGGTATAGATACCAATATGAGTGGCTGGCAATAAATCACAGTGGTAAACTGATGTTAGAATTAATGGGAGTCAAGTTATTAAAATAAGCAAAATTCTGTATTTTTAAGTCATATTTTCTAATACTTATGTTTAAGAAAGGAGAGGGAGACGGTAATGAAATATGATGGAAACTGAAAATTTTAATGTTTAATGACACTGAAAGTTTTTAATTCTTAATTATTAAATCAGCTTACAACCAAATCTGCTAGTATATCATTCATTGATTCTGCAATAGAATGAAATGGAAAGTTGGTATATTTGCAGAGAAACTAAAGTTCAAATACCCATTAGATCTTCCATATTTATTTGTTTTCCTTGAAGCCTATAATTATTTCACATTGGAAATTTCATTGGTTTCTTAAGATACTCTTTCTTATGAATTTATTCTTACAGAAGAAAGAATTGCCCTTTTTGTCATGTGAAGCTGAATTTTTGTACTTGTTAGTTGTTGATCTTTTGGTCAGCCAACCAACAGGAAATCTATAACACTTGAGTTGATGCACATTAGTACCTCAGTAACTTTGTTACTATCACTGCTGGTTGGTTAGATTTTAAGCTTGCAAGATGGCAATATTATTCATAACAATAATAGGTTATAGTGGTAATGAAACTGCCGTTAAACACTGAAAATAAGGCAGGATAGGGAAAATTACCCATCACTTACCACAGTGCAGGATGTGAAAGTAATACCCAGTGAAAGTCTCAACAGTGACCATAGACTTCTTGTTGCAGACATGAGAGTTACTAAAGCTATTGCAAAAATAACTAGGAGGAAAAGACCAAGAATTAAAGACTGAGAACTGAAAAATTTGGTATGCAAACAGCATTTTCAAGAGGAGATTGGAGCCAAAATACCAACAACAGAAATAAAAAAAGGGCCACAAAGAATGGAATGATTGTAAGGCAAGTTTTTGCCCCATGGTAGAGACAACCTAGATAAGTTTCTCCTTCACTTGAACAGTGTCAACAAAAACACCCAGTTCACGCTGGAGGTTGAAAAGAAGGCCCTTTTTGGACATTCTGATTATAAAGAAAGCCGATGGAACTTTAGGACACACAGTGTAAAGAAAGCCAACACACACGGACCTGTATCTAAACGCACACAGTTGTCATCATCCGGCACAGCGCAATCTAATATTTTTTTTTTTTTTTTTTTTTTTTTTTTTAACAGTTTAACGTCCCTTTATAACAACGTGGTCTTTAGAGACGGGAAAGGATGGGGGCAAGGAATGGGAAGGAATTCGGCCATGGCCTTTTGAAGGAAGCATCCCGGCATTCACCTGGAGTGATTTGGGGAAACCATGGAAAACCCAAATCTGGATGCCCAGACGGGGATTCGAACCGCCGTCCTCCCGAATGCGAGGCCAGAACGCTATCCGTTACACCACCACGCTCGGTCTAATATTTGTCTTGAGGATGCTGGTGGAAAAAACATTGGAAAAGATGGGAAACCTAATTATTGTGTTTATGGACCTTGAAAAGGCATACGATAATGTCAACTATCTGGAAAAGTCTAAGAAAACTTAAAATACCAGAGTGCCTCATTAGAAAGCTCCAGATGCTGTACACTAACTGTAAGAACTGTGCCAACGTTGGGGATGGACACTCTGAATGGTTTAGTACAACCAAACCAGTACAACAAGGAAGTGCCCTTTCATCTCGTCTATTCATAGCAGTGATGGATAACATTTTAAAAGAACTAAAGAGAGCAATCGATAGAGGCATTGGTGTTAGCGGATGATGTGGCAATATGGAATGAAACCGAAGAAGGAATACAAAACAAACTAAACATGTGGAATAATAAGTTTGAAGTATATGGAATGAAATTGAACCCAACAAAAACTGTAGCACTGAAAATAAGCCAAAAGAACACAGACTGCCATATAAAATTACAAGACCAGCAAGTTGAAGTTGTTGACCAGTTCAGTTATCTGGGGAGCATAATTGCTAGTAACGGCACAGGTGAGTTAGAAATAATGACTGGAGTTACCAAAGGGACCAACTTCTACATTATGTGGGGGCTTACTATGGGACATGAAGGCTCCTGGAAGAATAAAAATCATCTCTCATTCCTATTCTCACATATACTCTGGAAACATGCACACTAACATCAAAGGAGCTTTGCAAGAGCCAAGCCTGCGAAATGAAATTTCTTAGAACTGCCCTACAGAAAACAATCGTATAAAGAATGATGAGATCAGATCAAACCTAGAGTTAAGGGAATCAGTGTAAGAGAGACTTAGGTCATCTGCACTTGATTGGGCATGTTAAAAGAATTAAGACTACAAGACTTACAAAAGCTTCTTTGGAAAAAATGATAACGGGCAAAAGACCGATGAGAGACCAAGAAGGAGATGAATAGACCAACTGAAGGACATAGAGAGAAGAGGCTGCAACTGGAAATTTAATATAGACAGAGAAACTTTCCTAGATGGGAGACAGTGGAAGATGATGGTCTAGAACCACAGACATAATCACAGGAAGGCTCGTAAATCGCACCCAGGAAACTGGAGATGGTTCCCAACGATATTGATGATGACTTATTACATATGAAGGCAGGAAGATCAGAAGAACACAAAAGTCAAACAAACTTCACAACATTTTGGTTTGAAAACTTAATCATGTTGGAGGTGAGACATATGACGGGGAAGATGTGTACACATCAGGGCCACCATATTGTGAAGTGTGGTTTTTTGTGTTCATCTGGCATTCTTGCCTTCATCTTTGGTAAGTGACAGATGATTTTCCATATCCTATCTTATTTTTAATAATAATAATAATAATGGTTTTTTTGTAATAAAATCAAAACTGAACAGTTTTATCAAAGTGTATTGTAAATAAGACACATATTTAGTGTTGACCTGAACAAAAATATGGACTAAGAAAAAGAAAGAACACAGTAAGTATATCTTACATTTCCAGGAAGCTACTGCATTTGTCAACAGTATCTTTTACCAAGAAATCTAGAGGTAAGCTGATAATTGTGTACTACACTCATTCAATGCAACTGTCTCTATTAATGGGATCTCAGCAGTTTTTATGGTTTCATTCATCAGTTGTCTATTGCAGTTAATATGAAGAGTTGGCATAATAGCTATGATACCCTGTCTTCCACAGAGGATTTTAGATTGATCAGAACACATATAATTAGTTTTAATCGCCATAAAGTAAAAAACTCAGTTATCTGGATACCCTGGAAGGATAAGCACCAGCAAAGTCCTTCTTACAATTAAAATAGTATTTCTTTGGCAAATATTCCAGTTATTTAATGTGCAAGAGATGTGAATTTCATAGGCTTTTAAATGATTGTTTTACATCCTGTTCCAATACAGTAGTTCCAAGATATAATATATTTGTCAAAACAAAATTTTAAGAAAAAAACTGTTCATTTGTAACAGTGACCAAACTATGTTGATTTTTAGGCAAGGATGTTATGTCATATGAAATGAAGCTTGGCTGGGGAAAAGCTGTACCAATACCTCAACATCCAATCTACATTCCCCCAGCAATGTTGGAGCTAACAATGCCGCCGCCACCGTCAGGCCTGCCGTTCAATGCACAGCCACACAAGAAGGATAGACATAAGGTAGAGTGGGGAAAAAAGTTACTTCTCTCTCCCCCTCTGATGAACTACATTGTTTCTAAACAGTTACGTAATTTGTGCATTTTACATTCAATTTTGATCTATTTAATGAAAAATATTGCATCTTTACCCCTCTTCCTTTTGATGAACTTAGTCTATTTCCCTTGACATTTGAATTTTGTAATCAAAACCAGTTTCCACAATTTCTTATTTGATGACATTTGTGTTGCTGTTTCAAAAGGCTTGCTTTTAAAAGATTTGTGTAATTATTATTTACATACTCGGTGTTGTATTAAATGGTAATTTGTTAAGATAGATTTTTTTTTTTTTTTTGCTGTCATCAGTCTTTTGACTGGCTTTATGCAATCCTCCATCCTTTCCTATCTTGTGCTAACCTCTTCGTCTCTACATATCCCCTACAACCCATGTCTACAGTTATCTGCTTCACATATTCTAATTTCTGGCTTCCTCTACAGTTCTTATCTTCGACCATTCCTTCCACCAGCAAATTAACCAATCCAGCAGGTTTCAAAATATGACCTACCAGCCTGTCTGTTCTTTCTGTAAGCTTCTTCCACAAACTTCTTTCCTCACCAATCATTTCCAAAACTCATTCATTTCTTACTTTGTCTGTCCACTTAATTTTCAGCATTCTTCTGTAGCACCACATTTCAAATGTTTGAATTTTCCTTCTTTGCGTTATTCTTAAAGTCCATGTTTCGCTACCTTAAATGCTGTGCTCCAGTTTAAAAAGTTATTTCTAATACTTAGATCAATATTTGAAACTAAAAGATTTCTCTTTTTCATGAAGGCTCTTTTTGCTAGTGCTATTCTGCTTTTAATATCATTCCTGCTTCGGCCATTGGTTGCAATTTTGCTTCCTAAATAACAGAATTCACTTACTTCTCCAATTGCTTCGATCCTGTTTTTATATTTAATCTGCTAGTATTTGTATAATTTCTGCTATATTTCATCACTTTTGTCTTGCTTTGATTTATATTCAGGCCAAAATCTTTCTTCAGTATTTTGTTCATGCCATTCAGTAATTTCTCAATAACCTCAGCTCTTTCTGCTAACAAAACAATATCATCAGCAAATCGTAGCATACTGATTTTTTCTCCCTGAACACTTATGCCACATGGAAATTATTCTTTGACTTTCTTTATTGCTTCTTCTACATACAAGTTTAATATTAACGGGGATAGACTACAACCTTATCTCACACCCTTTTTAACTGATACTTGTCTCTCATGATTCTCTACTTTTATTACAGCCACTTTAATCTTATATAGTTCATAAAGTATTCTTCTATCTCGATACTTTAGGCCTGACTTCTTTAAAAATTTGAACATCTTGTCCCACCTAACATTATCAAATACTTTTTCTAAATCAACAAATGCCTTAAAAGTATCTTTGTTTTTTCTTGCTCCACCCTTCAAGTATTAATCTTAAAGCCAGAATTGCTTCCCTTGTACCGTGATTTTTCCTAAACCCAAACTGATCTTCTCCTACTGTCTTCTACTACCCTTTCTATCCTTCTGGTCAGTAATTTTGAAGCATTTGGTGTTAGACTAATGGTGTGATAATTCTCACATTTGTTGGCTTGTGCTTTCTTCGAAAGTGTGAAGATGATATTTTTATTGGAATTTCTCCTGTTTTGTAACGTTTTGATATCAGCTGGAATAATCCTTAGATTCCTTCTTCTCTTAAGGAAGTTCTGCGGGGATCTCATCAATTCCAACTGCCTTATTTGCTTTTAAGTAATTCAGAGCTTTATTAAAATCTGTCCTCAAAATAGGATCTACTAAGTCATCAATGTCGACGTCACCTTCCTTTTCCATTACACTATTGTTCAAGTCGTCCCCAACATACAGTTTCTCAATGTATTCTTTCCATCGGTTAGCTCTATCTTCTGAGCTTAAAAGAGGTTTCCCATTGGCAGCTTTAATGTTCATACCCCTTTTCTTCATTTCTCCAAAATTCTGTTTGATCTTTCTATATGCAACATCTACTTTACTTACGACCATTTCCTTTTCTACTTCTTCACACTTTTCTTCAAGCCATTTTTCATTTGCTTTTTTTGCATTTCCTGTTTATTTGATTTCTAAAATGCCTGTATTGCTTTCTTCTTGCTTCATCCTGAGCATTTTTATACCTTCTCCTTTGAGGCATCAGTTCCAAAATTTCTTCTGTGATCCGTTGTTTTCTGGCAGCTTGTTCCTTAAAGCCTAATGTTTCTTTACAAGCTTTCATTAATTCGGTCTTTAATGCACTCTATTCGTCCTCGGTTGAGCTCCTTTCAGAGTTATTTCTTAGACCTAAGTCTGCCATTTCTGCAAAAATTTTCTCTCGTATTAGATTGTTTCAGTTTATTCATTTCCAGTCAGTTCTGCTTATGCGGCTTCCTTATTATCTTGAATTTCAGCCTGCACTCCATTACTATCAAATTATGGTCAGAGTCTGTCTGCTCCTGGGTACCCTTTACAGTCTAGAACTTGATTCCTGAATATCTCTTTGACCATGATATAAACTTGCTGATATCTGCCTGTATCCCCAGGACATTTCCAGATGTATATCCTTCTTGCATGTTTCTTAAACAGTGTGTTTGTCACTACTAGCTTATATCTTTCACAAAATTCTGACAACCTGCTTCCTCGCTTATTTCTTTCTCCTAGACCAAAACTTCCTACAGTATTCCCCTCTTTTCCTTCTCCCACTATCGCATTTCAATCACCCATGATTATTAGATTTTCCTCTCCTTTCACATATTGGATTAATTCTTCAATTTCGGTGTACATTTTTTTTCTATTTTTTCATCTTCCTGTGTCATTGTCATATACACTTGTACTAACGTGGTTGGGGTGGGCTTAGTTTATAACCTCTTCAAAATAATCCTGTCGCGAAACTGTTCATAATAACTCACCAGTTTCCCTACTCTCTTATTCATTACAAATCCTACACCAGTGTCTCCTCCATTTGACAGCTTGTGTGCTAATTATCCTGTGTTCCCCAGACCAGAAATCCTGTGCGTCCTTCCATTTAATCTCGCTAATCCCAACAACAGCTAACTTAAGGTGTTCAATCTCTTTTTTCTTTTAGATTTTCTAGCCTATCTGCCCTATTCAGACTTCTAACATTCCACGCTCTGACTTGTAGAATGTATCTATCCATTCTGATGACTCCTTCCTAAGCAGTCCCTACCCGGCGATCCAACGGGGGGGGGGGACTATTTTACCTCTTGAATATTTTACCCAGGAAGAAGCCATCGTGATATATGTAATTTGAGAGGATTACATGTCCTCGGGATACCCTTTGGGTCTTTAATGCAGTGGTTTCCCGTTGGCTTCTGCATCCCCATGCCGTTGATATTTCTGATTCATTCGTGTTTTGAGGCCGTTTCCAACTCCAAGGGGAAGAGGGTGTTCTGGACCTCCCCCTGCTCTTCTTCCACCCTCGTTTTTGGATGCCGTTGGCAAGTAGTCGGTGACTTCTTATACCGGGAATCATTCAGTCGCCAGAGCCTCGTCCATGCAAACAGGGTGCACCATGTGAAGGAGAGGTTGACATTTGGTTGGAAAAGGCTATTATAGTCTCTCTCAAACCCCTACACTCCAGATTTAATCTAACAACTGTATATTAATTGTACATCTCCATCTTGTAGATTACTACAATGGTGATTTTAAAGTGCATCCAAAAACAATGAAAGGAAACCTTTTTCAGTACAAATTGTTTTATAGTTTCCCAGAATATTTGCCTAGCTGGTTTATACACTTGTGCAAGTGTTCGAATCAATGCTTTAAACTTTTTCCACTTAGATTCTTGCACATCAGAAATATGGTTTTGAAGGATTCAGCAGCTTCTTGATGTAATGAAAATCACTTTTCATGCATTTTTTTTTACATTCAGGATTAGAAAGTAGTTGCTAAATAATAAACCTGGTAATATTAATTATGTGTCAAACATCAATTGTTTGATATACTAAGCATGAGCTGGCTTTATCATCGTGAAGAATGATGCACCATTTTTGGTTGTTTCCTATCATTGCTTCAGTGATCTTGGGCAAATAAATTGTTTTATAACATTCAGCATTAATTACTTATTCTTCGATTCTCTAAAACAATGGTCACAAAATATCCAGTATAAAGAAACAAGCGATCATTTTCTTGAAAGTGCTTTGCTAATGAACCATTTTTAATGGATTCTGTTCATCTTGGAACACCAAAACAGATTATTAGCTCCCGGCTTGTACAAATATGTTCAAGTTTCACCTCCTGATAATATGTTGCATACAGATTTTACACTTCTCATTTGAGTTTTGAGAATTTACATAAAACAATTAACATGAGCCTATTTTTGAGCTTCCCTGAAATTACACGAATCCATCAGGAACAGATCTCTTTCCGGGCTAAATGTTCCTTCGAAATTAGGTGTGCTGCAGTCTTCAAAATGCCTGAGGCTGCCTCTTATCTCATGGTAACTCCCATGCTTATCCTCAATCCTCACACCACCTATGTTTTTTTTGGAAAAACAACCCATTTTGGTCGACCTTCACAAAATTCATCGCTGATGGAAGCACAACCATGACTAAATTCTGCAAACCAATTGTAAACAGTTTTTTTCTTATTGTGATTGATTATCAAAAGTTGAATATAGTGATTCGAGGCATTGTTGTTGAGTTAGTGCTGTATTAAAACTGTAAAAAAAAAAAAATATGCAATGAAAACCTATTTGAAATTTATATTCATGTCCTGGTTTTGCTATTCTTACTGAAATGTAATCACAGTAATACCACATAGTGGGCGGAACTTAAAGCACGATCCTCATACTTTTGTTATACAGGGTGGTTAAGAACTATATCAGGGTGGCCACAAACCGGGAATATCGGGAATTATCAGGGAATTTCCTGTAACCGGGAAATTTCATGGAAATATCAGGGTATTCGGGTAATTTCGAAAATAATCAGGGAATTCAATTACGACTACTCGGAGTTTAGATATTTTTTTATGGTTGTCTTGAATTTATTTTAATAATTAAATTTCTCATTAGATATTTCAACTTATATACATTTAACATATATAGCCAACGATAGTGTAAACAGCACGCTAGAACTCGCCATGAGTACCTTCGACTAGTGCCAAAAAGCCGCCACCGATGTTGTGTCACTCGCGAGCAACCATGCGAGAAGACAGGCGTGCGTACCACGTGCTCCCGCATTATTATCTTGAAACTTCACGCTGGTGCCCCCCCCCCTCCCCCGATGATAAAAAAAGAACCGACAAGCACCAGTTACAAATCTAATTCTTGGACTCACTAATCCAGTCAATAGTAAAACTTTTAAAGATAGTCATGGTTTTATCTCGTGGCAATGCTAATATTGAGAGAGGTTTTTCAGTAAATTCTGAAGGTTTAGTTTAGAATTTGAAATATGAAACTTTAATTGATTAGCGATTAATGTAAGACTATCTTATGTGGCTACCTTTATGTGGTCAGAAATGTTTAACATCCATAATTCTCATCTGTAGGCTCAAGATAACCCACATGGCACAATAGCACATGCTTACTGAGAAAGGTTTTCCATGAATGTTTGGGCAGACATTGTGCACAATAACTTAGTTGGACCATGCATTCTACCTTGTCATTTGACTGATCACATGTACAGCATGTTCCTATAGGAGATCGTACCTGAACTTCTGGTCGATGTTCCTCCAGCTGTCCGCAGACGAATGTGGTACCAGAATGATAGAGCCCCACCTCACTTAAGCGAGACATCAGGAATCACCTGGATGTTGTCTTTTTGCCAGCATTGGATAGGACGTGGCATACTAGTTCCCTGGCCACTACATTCTCCTGTGTTAAACTGCTTGGACTACTTTTTGGGTCATACAGTACTAAAAGCCTCATGTGCAAGAGTCCTGTCACATCTGTAGAAGATCTTGTTGCCAACTTGTCTGTTGCTGTTGCACATTTGCCTGACGTCTTTTCTAATGTATGCCACTCCACGCGCTGTTGCCGTGAATCTTGTATCGCTGTTGGTGGCCGCTCTTTCAAGCATCTCTTGTAAACTTTTAATAAATTTTGGTTTTCTTCTGCCTTTCCAGGTTCCTGTGATTTGTACTGCTTTGCGTGCTAGCGCTTTAATGCGACATTACCGCACACATATTACTATACGAAATCTGCTTATTTAGGTTCCCTCTACCTGCCATTACGTTTTTGATGTATGATTCTGAACCACCCCATATTTCTTTCTGTTTTTGAAATTTATTAAAAAAATCATAATTATTTAATCATGACTTATTTATTTGCTGATAGAAGTAATTAAAAAATGTTTTAGGTTATGCATTTACGTCCAAATGATCCGTATCCAACCGATCCTGAAGAAAAGGAAGAAATGGACAAGGTAAATTTCAAGGAATAATTGTATTCGTTTGTATCCTTAGGCCTAATTTCTCTAAACTTACTGTTTGTTATGATTTAGAAATAAATTTAAAGGTGCTGTCTATTTTTTAATTGTTTTCCTAGTCGCTGTGAAAATGGGTGAAATGAAAATCACATGAAGAATAATAACAATAATTAACATTCTGCTGATTTTGAGGTAAAAGACTAACTTACACAACACTGCAGATAGGCTACATTACAGTAAAAAGAGAGTAAGTTGTAAGGATACTGAATATTGACTTCAGTTGTTAAATGGGAGTTAAAAATGTATTGTCTATATCTATAAAACGAAAACCGGACATACTTGTTGTTTAAAAACTCGGAAACCACGGAGCAGATTTCGATGGGGTTTTCACCATTTTAAAGCTTAGAATCTGAATTCAGTTGTCTGGCATGTCTTATGTTTCAACGTTAAATAATGCAGAAACATTAAATAAAATTCTGAACGTATTGTGAGAAATACCACAGAAGTAATCACTAGATGCAGCATACTTCGCACTAAACACACAACTAATATATCTCTAACCATAGCCTTTAATGAGCAATTTACAATAATAACTATTTTTTCATACTAAACATTGAACAAAACTTAAAATATTATTTCCTTTAATACGGAGTGTTCAGTTTTTAAATGCCATCGATGGCCGTATTGAATGTGAGGAATTAATAACGAAAAATCAGTAGAGATTTTCTTTGCCCACGATTTCTGGCAATGTCTTTGACCATCAGCTTTAGTATTTGTCTCTGATATCAATGTTAGTTTTCTGTTAATAATAAAACCAATGTTTAATTGATTGTTTTAACAAAGTAAAACACGACTAACGTAGATTTCATTTTTTTTTACTACTAATTATGTTTTTCAGTATTGAATTTTTTATTTTTGCATAAAAGACTGAATCTGTATAGCTAAAATTTTCAGGTGATTGGAGCTGATAGATTCATTCCGTTTGCAGTAATTAATACGTATGCTGATGGTTATCATTAGAAGTATGTATTAAACCTATAGTGTTGAGAATAATAACGGCTTAGGACAACTGAACATTTTTTGGTATTGGGCTGCAATTCTGCGCTATTCGCTTGTATTTCTGACGTAATCTAGGTTTCATTCATTTTATATTTTATCCCGTCATTTAGTAATGCAATGGTTTTCAACATCAACAGAATTTTGTGTTATGTACTTACTGTTGGAAAGTAACCTATTATGACAACTGAACATTAATTGGCATTACATTCCGCGCTATACATTTGAGTTTCTGACTTAATCTAGCCTTTATTCATATTTTAATGTATTGCATTGTTCAGTATAGCAGTTTCTACCTCTACCTTGGTGCCATAATTTTATGATGAATTATTATATAACTGAATGAAACAGATAGTAAAAAAAATTACTTAACTAGCTTAGTTGTTGAATGTCAAAAATTATTTATAGGTATAGTTTTCTTTTCCTTTTCACGACTATTTTCTACTTGACCACAACCGCTAGAAAGAAAACAAAACCCCCTTTTTACATGTCCAGTGTGTAATGTCTTGGAACTCTGTCGAACTTTTTTCTGGTCCAGGTTGCATTTCTAACTAACCACCTCAATTTAGAGATTCAGTATCTCAAGAACAAAGCAAGATATCCCAATATTTTACTGTTCTCTTTCAATGTGTCTCGTCAAATTAGATAAGAATACACCGTCGATTTGGCTTATTCGAAATTTTTTTCACGTCCAGGCCACATTTTAACCTAACCATGACAGCAGTGAAATAAAATTTAACGAGAAGTGTAATCGAGATATACATATATATATATAAAAAAAATCTTAAATTTTCATTTGTCTTTTGGTATTACATAGCAATCCTCACGGAATTGCAACGTCGTAATTGGTACGTAGGCTGATGGTTTTTAATCATTAGAAGTATGTATTTAACCTTTAGTGCTGAGAATAATAATGGCATAGGACAAATGTATGTTTTTTTTTTATATTTACACTGATGGTTTTTTGATATAAAGCTGCAATTCTGCGCAGTACGCGCGTGTTTCTGACGTAATCTAGCTTATATTCATTTTATATTATATCGCGTTGTTTAGTAGTGCAATGGTTTTTAACATAAACAGAAGTTTTTGTTATATCCGTACTGTTTGAAAGTAACCTTTTATGACAACTGAATGTTTTTTGGCATTACATTCTGCGCTATACACTTGAGTTTCTGACATAACTAGCTTTTATTAATTTCATAATTTATTGAATTGTTTAGTAATGCAGTTTTTATGTCAACTGTTGCGCAGCAATTTGATGATGAATTCTTATATACCTCAATGAGACAGATAGAAAGTAAAAAAATACACATCTCGCTAAGCTATAGGTATAGGTATAGGTAGCTATAGGTATAGTTTATTTTCCTTTTGACAACGATTTTCTTCTGCTTCAAACTGCATTTCAACTTGACCACAACCGCTAGAAAGAAAACAAAACTCCTATTGTACATGTCCAGCGTGTAGTACCTTGCGACTTTGGGATATTTTTCTGGTCCCTGTTGCATTTCAAACTATCAGCCTCAATTTAGAGATACAATATCCTAAGGAAAAAGGCCTATTTTTCATTTCACTTTCAATGTGTCTCATCAAGTTAGATAAGAATCCATCTTCTGGTTTAATGAGAAGTGTAAACGAGGTATATAAATAAAATCTTCAATTTTGATTTGTCTTGTGGTGTTACATAAGAAAACATCACCAAATTGCAACACCACAGTTGAAAGATTTTTCATAAAAGAGAATTCACATGTTTCTGGTTGGACGAATACTGTTATAGTAGTAAATTGACATGGAATTTTGTTTCCTTGTGAAGAAAGTTTAAATATGTTCTTACGATCCACCATGGTAACTTCAACATTTCTGAGACACAAAAACTTAACTCAAATGGTAAAAATACTCTTTTAGGCGAAAGAGGGGGCATAGAGAAATTGCTACTGGGGCATGTGCTCAACCGCAATTAAATTAAACTCTAAAGCGATCTTGATGGGTGAATGGTAGCGCTCAAGCCCTGCACTCAAGAACACCTGTATTCAAGTCCCCGTCCGGCCATCCAGTTTTCGGTTTTACATGGTTTCACAAGCAAAATATTCAGGATGTGACGCATACCTTTTGGGCCCGGAGTTAAACATTAAATTTTTCCTCCCTTAAAAGCTTGAATAAAATGAAAATCGGATAAATTTGTCTTATAAAAACTCGGAAACTACGGAGCGGATTTTGATGGAGTATTCACCATTTTAATGCTTAGAATCTCAATTCAGTTGTTTGGCATGTCTTATGTTTCAACGCAGGAGCATTAAATGAAATTCTGAACGTATGATGAAGAATCCCAAAGGTGGAAGGATCAGATGTTGCATCCTTCGCACTAAACAACAACTGCAACCATAGGCTTTAATGAAAGTAATAAGATAACTTTACAATAATAATTATTTTGCACTCTAAAGAAAACTTGAAGTATTCTTTCCTTTATTTTTGTATATGGTATTCAATTTTTAAATGCCATAGATAGCCGAAGAAACAACAGATTTTCTTTAAGCACGATCTCTGGACAATGTCTATGGCTATCAGCAATAGTCTTCTGTTTACGATCATGATACTCTGGATTCACTTTTGATATTTGTATAAAAGGGTGAATCTGCGGAGTTAAAGTATTTGGCGTTTCGAGCAAAAAGTCTATTCACTTCGCAATGGAATCGAATGTGAATTTCCAGCATAATCTATCGTTTTTCAGTAATCTAATAATGCAATTTCTTAACCAAATTAATGAAGCTTGATATACATGAATCTTTTCGGATGAATGAAAATAGTGTACATGCAAATAAACATCAACCTACCCATTTCTCGGTAGAATCTAGGTTTGCTTTACTTCTGAAAAAAGTTGGTGCGAATTTTATGAAACTTTGAGCAAATGTTTCTCATTGCGGGAATAAAAATAGGGCATGGGTAAGTCTACACCAACTATACCAGGCAACACCTGGAACTCCGCTTAATATAAAAATATGTCTGACACCAGTCAGAGCAGGTGACGTCACTCCTTCATAAACACAGTTTTGCTCCTGTATAAATAATGTCTTGGCAATCTAAGCGTTGTTTTACTCAGGTGTTATTATTATTACTAGCATATACCTGTTGCTTTGCACGTGCGAGTCTTGGCGTGTATAGAAATACTCTGAGCTTTTTAGTTTAGTATCAAAATTAACTTTGGGAAGCAAAAAATATAGATTTCATTTAAAGATTTTCCTTTCTTTTAGTTGCTATCTTAGGATAGAAAGTGCCTATTAATGCAAAAACAAATGTACCTTAGACATAAGGCAATATGAAAGTTACCATCTGCGATAGTTTTTGCAGTACATTCAATGGCCATTTATAAAAATATCTTTCCTGCCAACAAAAGCATTTACTACAACGAATCTAAAATTGGTAGCAAGTTTTCGAATTATCATGCCATAACATGTATTTCTTGCTTATAACGTCTATGCACTCACCTGAATTTCACTCCACCTATCTTCATTGTATCTCAGAACTGAAGTGGTTAAATTGGAATAAGGCCTGGACCAGAAAAAAATGTCGCCATTGCCACACGGAAATATATGGTCGACATTGGGGATTACACGTCTTCAATAACATGGCAGTCATGAAAGTAGCTTATTAATTACTGACAATAATTGATTCCTTTATGCCTTTTGTTGTTCCAAGAACATTATGGTTCAGGCTGCATTTTGACCTAACCACAATCTATACTGATATTACTGCTTCAAAATCAAACAATGCAGATACACCTAAACGCATGAAATGCATCGATAAATACATTTTTGGTAATGACAACATTGTCTATTTCAGGATTCAAAGTACGCGTAACATAAATTATAACAATTATTTTCATATAACTATTTCACTTTGAACTGCAGAGTACTAAAACATGTGCAATAATACATTGCTGTATTGCGATGTATAGTTTATTCTTGTTGACGGGTTTAAAAGCGGCCTGGAGCAGATTAAAAACGCTGTCAAAGGCACATGGAATTGTACATACAACTGAATTTGACTTGCGATAACTCGAGAACTACCGGTAAGCAATATAATTATTTATCAATATTTGCAATCAAATTGCGGCTACACGGTACAACAAAAACCCTGTACTATCGATACTAAGCACAAAAATTGCTTACCGTAAATATTACAAGTCTGTTACTCTTATTGAAAAGTTAATATATTATGTAGTGGTTTGAGTAACGATTTCTGTGAAACTATATTTATCAAAATTCATGAAACCGGGAATATATAACCAAAGACGAAATGTAAACAATCCAGAGATCACATTCATATTTGGTGAAATGCTTCAAATGCATCATTTTTGGAGTAAATGAAATATCAATAATGCTTACTACATCTAATTCAAGTAGTCCGTGTATTTACTTCATTCGAGAAAACTGAAAAACTAAATATTAGAAGTCAAAATGTTAAAAAGAATTCTAAGTTAAGTAGTGCGATATTTTTTTTTTAGTTTTTTGTGCAAGGAAACCTCTTTGTTACAGTGTCATCTGTATCTCTGAATTTTATGTCTAGAAATGTATTTGAATATTTCCTCCATACCTCGGTACATATGTCATCATTTACTCCCACAGATTTTAATTGCAACAGTTAGGACTAAAAAGTTTGAAAACCCCATCGAAATTGCTGCGATATCCGTTCAAATAAAGAGATACACGCAGCTTACTTACAGATTTATAATACTATCTTTATTGGCGAATTCTCCCTATAAATGGAAGATGTTAAGCAAATGACCCAGTCAAGTTTTCTTTGAGTTCTTCTTTCTGAGAAAGCTTGTTTGCATTCTTCCGACCACTTTGGTCTGTATTGTTTTTGTTTTGGTTGTTCAGTTATAACTTCCTATTTGTCTACTTTATGCCTGAATCGGGTTTTATTATTATTATTAATTTTAATTGTGATCGAGCTAACACTCTGGTTCAATTCCCCTAGTCATCTAATTACCCATTCTTATTTTAGCATTATTTTTTAAAATTTTCTTTTATAGTTTGAGTGTTAAATTCCTTCCCCATTTACTTTTCCAATTTAGAAATTTTAAATTACTTAAGAATTTTTGGTAAATTATTCGTCACTTCACTTGGTAATTTGTTCCAACCACTCACCAACGAAAGAAAATTTTCCCATTCCCTTATGAACGAAATCGAGCGCCAGCTTGTGGTCATGGTCACATTTCCCATTCCATGCACAATTCTTAATTCTTTGATCAATATCCCCCCAAGCCCCATTACCAACATGTGCCCTGTATATTTTCGGTATACTCTTCACCCTCCTCCTCTCCTCCAATGACTCTCAATCCAGCTCCTTCGTCATATCAGTTATTGACTGGGTCCTGTGATAATTTGCACAAACAACTTTAGCTTCATTTCTTTGTACACCCTCCAATTTGATAACCAAAATGTGGGTTCCAAACTATGCCACCATATCCAACCAATGGTTTGACCAAAGTTTTGTAACCAAATTCCCTAACTTTTCTAGTACATCCTCTCCAGTAAATGAAGGATTTTCTAACCTTTTCCTACCACCTACCCAGTGTGCTTTTTTAGTTATTTGTTTGGTTAAGTTTCCTCAGTGAACACTTTTTTTTTTTTTTTTTTTTTTTGTAACTAGACAGTTTTCTTCTAATTCATTTAGACATCTATTTCCCATCATTCTTTGTATTTTGGCCATATGGATCTTTTCTGATACTGCTAGTCATATGTGATCTAATATCTGATTGGTATTCAGATTTTGTTAGAATACAATCTGGTTTCATGTGTACATGTGACATGCATTACATTTTATGACTCTCCATCATAGGTGGGCACAGTTAATCGAGAAGTTAACTTCCCTAATCATTAATCCGCTACTTAAAATGTTAACTTCGATAATCGTTAAAGCATTACATTTTTGCGAATTTGACCCAAGTTAAAGTTAATAGTTAAAAGTTAACCATCCAAAAGTGGAACTGATGTTTATGTATTGCAATATGTATTACTACAATCAGTACCAAGATGCCAAGTATCGTGATGTGAATCAATAATATGTCTACCCAATGTACCCAAATTTAGTTTTTACCGGGATTCACATTTTAACCAGCTTCTCAAAAGTATTGGATTCTTCAACATGTAGTGGAATCATGTAGGCAGTGAAAAGGTTTCCACACCAGCTTGGAATAAAACGGTGCCGGAAGCTACGATGCCAAATGTTTTATTGACATAAACTTTTATTAGCAGATGTAGATGAAAACAAAGCAATGATATTGCTATCTACATCAGAAGAAGCCACAGCACTTGAAGAAGGCTTTGAATTATTTTTCTTTTATCCCATGGGTTATCCCTGCTTTTGCTTTTTCTTCAAACTGTTCATATTTGGATAAATGGATAATTGAATATTATTAAGGCTAGACATGTGAAAGTTGATTGTAGAAATTTTGCATTCATAAATCAACTGTTCTCCCAGTCTTGATTTAAATGCAACATAATCGCATAAATGTGGTCAAGGATTTTTTTATATTCTCGTTGCTATTATTAGCATCGCTGCTTTCACTAACAGATTCAAGAGTCCAGTTTCCATTACGTAATCGTGTAACAAATGTAATTTTAATTTATTTCACTAATGAATACCAAACCAATACCAACTAAAAAGTGACATTTTCCTGGCAATAAAAAAAAGGTAGATTATAAAAATATCAAAATCAGTCACCTATTGAATTAAAAACAGGTTGTGAGTGCTGGTTTGCAGACGTAAAATAGAAACGCTCCAAAATTCTAGCTTTCCTGCTCACACCCGCGGCACGCCTAGCAAATTTTTACAATTTTGTTAACTTCGTTAATTAACAATTGACAATTTTCTGCCCAGTTGAGCTCTCCATATAATTTACACATCACAGGAAGCCAAAATGGATCTATGTAGTTTATGGATGCAGACACTCGGAATATGAAACCTTCTCATATTTTTGAGACATTAAGCAGATATTGAGCGTAATACCATTAAGCAGTGCTAAGGGGTATCTCATAACCATTTGCAAAAAAATCAACCACAAGTTCTGCCTTGCATTTGTATTATGGTAATGTCGCAATACTGCTCATTTTGTGCACTGGTTAGATTGACAGATTTATCTATTGGCAGCTGAAAAAATGTAGTTTGAATCATCATGCTTACAATTCGTTTTCCTTGTGTGATACGTTTTATTTCATATAGACAATCGTTAGCATATTATTTGCATTTTAATTACTAATGCTTTATGTTGCTAAATATTTGTGTTGGCATGATTTGTTCTTATTTCTTTGCAGAATTAAAATTAAGTTACTTAAAGAAATACAATCATTCATGTTTTTCATATTTTTCTGTTGTAATTTTTCAACGGTCGTATGAATATGTAGAACTTAAAAATTACACCAAAAGATACTTAGTATTAATATTTGATAAAAAACAAGCAGGCATTTGCATTAAGAGATGATGTTATAAAATCCATTTAATAATTTGCTGCACATTTTAAACATGTAGTAAAAAATGATGACAATGATTTGAAAAAAAGTTTTTTTTTAAACAAAAAAAAAGACCTTTGTTTTAGATGACTCAAATATCCTTGGGTAAAAAACTGTCACAAATCTGCGGTTGCAGGATTATTCTTTCATTCCTGGACACCCAGTATATAGGAATTACAAAATAGGATAGTGAAATGAACCACCACTTACCTTAGATGATGGTTGCATGTTGTGAACACATAAAAAAGACAAGAACATGAATAACATTGTATATTTCCGATCCTTGGCTCTTTTTCAGCAGGATAACATTCTGGAGGAGACCATCTCACAAAATGGCTGTTAGTCTGGAACATGGTGGGGGTGAATTCAGACAGAGGAAGGGGAGAGGGGGATAGTGAATTGGAGCTAGTACCCGAGCAATGCAAAATGTTGCAAAAAGAGCAGGATAATACAGTAAAATCTTCACAACATAAATCTTAGTAAGCAAAAATAAATAAGTAAACAAAATATAATCGAAAGGGAAAAAAATCAAAGAATCTGTGCTGTTAAACATCAACTCTGGTACATGGTGGTTTAGTTTAGACATTGGGGATGGAGGCAAGGAGAGGATAGAGGGAAGGAAAAGTACTGACTGGGTATTATCTCAAATTGAAACTAGGTGGTTGCCTTGTGCCCAGTTTTTAAAGGGAGGGAATCTCCCACCTGCTGAGTTTCTGTTGTTTGGGAGGACTCTCATAGCACAGATGGTGAAACAAGAATCAAAATTATTGGTGTGATGGGAGATGGTATGGAAAGCTACTGGATGTTTTGGATTCCAAGTGAATACTGTCTGCTGTGGCCACTTATTCTTATGGCTAATGGATTGGTAGCCACATATTTATAGGAAGCAAGGCAGTGTTTGCAGGTTAGTTGGTATATTACGTTGGAGGTTTCACAGGCGGTGTGTCCTATAGTCAGGCCCGCCGCTAGCTGTTTGAGCGCCCGCGTGCAATACTGATTATGCCGCCCCCTGTCTAACTACAGCCAGTGGTGGATTTAGGAAATTTCCGAACCGGGTCGGAAAACTGTGAGATTGCCGCCCCTTCGAACATTATTTGCCGCCCCCATTGTGGCCATTCCGAGTGTCACCCGTTACATAATACGCCGCAAATTTCGTCGCGGCGACAATGGAGTGGCAACTATCGCGGGGCGGCGACTGTCGATCGCTCGTTTTGCCACCCCCCTGGATGTGCCGCACGCGTGCGGTGCACGCCTTGCACGCCCGCTTACGGCGGCCCTGCCTATAGTAGGAAAGCTCTCGTTAGTGATAGGGTTGATGAAAGTGGTGAAGGCATGGTGTAAGTCACACATCTTACAGTGGGGTCTATTGCAAGGCAAAGAGAGTTGGGGCTGCCTGACAGGATGAGGAAGACTATGTTCGTGGACTAGGAGTTGGTTGAGGTCGGGAGGCCTGCTGAAACAAGTTCTGAGAGGGCCACAGAGGATTTTTGGGATAGTGGATCTTATTTCTGGGCAGGTTAGCAGGAAATCATATTCCTGCCAAAGGATTCAATTTAGTATTGTTGTGTAACCAAGACTGGAGTATGGTTGGTTTTGGGGAGTTTGTGTTAGTCAATTGGCTGAACAGGTTGTAATGTGGCTCGTGAAAGTTGCTTGTGAACCAAAGCTAGGGGATAGTTGTGGGGTATGGATGCTTGAGTGGTACTGTTTGAATACTCCATTAGGCACTTCTGGTTGGAGCATATACAACTCCTCGAATGCCAAGACTGTAGGGGAGGGAACGTTTGGTATGGTATGGATGGTAACTGTCTAAATGGAGGTACTGCTGTAAGTTGGTGGGTTTGGTGTGGACTGTGGAGCTGATGTGGCCTGGGTGTGGGAGTTGGTCCATATGAAATTAAGTGAGTTAGTAAATAAGATCGTTGAGGGTGTTTTATCCATGTGTCCAGATCATAAAAATATCATCTATGAAGCCACACGAGGGGTTTGAGAGCGATGCTCTCCAAAAATGTCTGTTCAGGCAGCCTATGAAGAGATTAGCATAAGAGGGGGCCATGCGAGTGCCCATGACAATGCCACAGGTTTGGTGGTTGATATTGCCTTCAAAGGAGAAGTAGTAGTTGTTAAGTATCTGTTCAACCAGGGTGGTGAGGAAAGATGTACTGGGGCACCTGTTCAGAGGGCACTTATCCAGAAAATGTTCCTTGGCACTGGGCCATGGCAATGTGGAATGTGATCCCACACCTACTGTCAACGAAAAAATAAAGGAATATGTACAGTTCAGTGAGCTTCTCCAAGGTCTCGCCCTACAGTCAATCTCTCTTCTAACTCCTAAAAATCCATGTATGCTTACCCTTTACCTCCTTTCCAAAACCCACAAGCCTGGGATGCCCCATTGTTGCATTATATGGATCTCCAACTGAAAGAATCTCTGCATTGGTGGACCAATACCTACAACCTATCGTCTGTAAGCTCCCCTTCCACATTAAGGGGACACAACACTTCCTTTTCGTCTTTCTACTATGCACACACCACTTCTGCAGAATCTGACCAACTTTGAATATATACTAATGAGAAATTACCGAACTATTAACTTTACACTTGTTCCCCTGCAATAGACATTAAACGTGCACTTGGCCACAACAGTTTGTTCCAAATTTCCCAATTCCCCACTCTCGTGTGCCAAAAACTCGTGTGCCTTTCATTTTACCATATTGTGTGTGTTATGGTATTGTCATCTCTCTCACACAACCATTAATTGGGACAAATGTCGAAAGACAGTTTACCCCTGAAACTTAGACCATCCATTTGTGGGCTATGCTAGATCACACATTTGCCATGATCTCAATAACTGATCCACATTTAGAGTCTTATGTGTTCTCCTGGTCTTCTTTTTCTAGCATCCCAAGGCCTTCTTCCACTACTATTGCTGTCACTTCGAAAGGTTCCTTCTTGCTTATTGACATGACATTTACTCCCTCTGAGGCTCAAAGAGTGACATGGAACATTGTGCAGCCATATTTGTCATATTAGTTATTGTAACCATTCTAATTTCATGTTGTTAACTTCAGTACTTCATCTGCATTATGTAAACTATATAATGTAAGCTATATAATATTGTGATTCTAGTTTATATTTTTTTACTTGAGCCAGTATGTTTTAACTTTTTCAGTAGATGATTGTGTTATGAATTATTGTTTTTCTCGTTATCTTGTACTGGAAGTTTGATTATATTTTGTAATTTCATTTCATAAGGGTAGGCTAAAAATAAGTTTTATTTTTCTGATGATATGAGATGGCGCATGAATACAAACAAATTGAAAAGTGTAGCACTCAAAAATTTTGACTATTTTAAAAGATTGAAAAGCTCAAGTAAATAAACGAAAAACACTCCATTTTGTCAAGTCATTATCGATGGAAAACAGTTATATCCTGCTTCTAAATAAGTAAGTGTCTTATTTTTGTGCGGGACATTAGACACTAAGTACTGTTAAAATTTGTTTGTTGAATTTTGGTTGCAAAATCTTGTATATATGTCCCAACTCCAGTCTCTTGTCAGTCTTCCTCTAGTACCTCTATTTGAACAAGACACCATTAGGCCAGTCGTCCACTGGCACTGAATTCGTCCGACCAATTGTTCGGCTGAATATGACCGACTAATGCTGAGACAGGTAATAGCATTGTCACGAGTCCACTGGACATGGCCTGCTCGGCTGAATACAGCCAAGTACGGCACCGATCCCATTGAAATAGGATTAGTCGGACGTATTCGGCTGAATGGCAAATGCATGTTGCACTCCTAATAAACAGGTCTTCATTTTTTAACTTTTATTTGATCTTGATTTCTATTTTTTTTTCAAACTCTTTATCATACGCTGTGGTGGTACGCCGTCAGTATAAATGTTTTAGTAACAATTACTGCAAGAGCTCTATGCAGTTGTAATAATTATTTCACTAAAAATTTGTACAATAAAGACAGTTATTCGAATTTCGTACGGGAATATTCTCAAACGATTATGAGATCACTCTTGTCATGACAGCATTTAGGCATAGACTGTATAGGCTGCAGCTTATGAGCCAACATCACAAAAACAAAATTTGCTTGTTTCTTATAATTCTTCTTTTTGTATCTTGTTTTTTTGTATGCTCATTTATTTTTAAAATTGAAATATTAACATTTGCAAAATTGGCAACATGGGCATAACTCTCAAATTTGCATCCTTTTTTTGTTCAGATCGATTTTAATAAATTGAATTGAATATCTTAATGATTTTCAGTTGTTTTTGTTTTATCTCAACAATTCTATATTTTTTGAGATACGGTGTAGTAAAATATTCTACAGTTAATTAATAAATTTCAAATGTTTATTTTAGAATTTTGGTTAGAAAATAACTAAAATACGAGGTTGAATTTCAAAATATTTGTGGGGCAGGCACGCATCACAGGTTCACCCCAAGGATTTACACATCCTAAATGTGGCCTTGATTCTTGTAATACTTTGCGAGGGCAAGGTAAAGTCGTCTTTTATGAAATTTAGGTCACTATGCATTTTATAAAAACATACCATTCACTTAGTGTTGAAGCAACAGTGACAGATAGGCAATATGTGTTGGACATTATTTGGTTGCAGTGGTCGAGGTTAATTGGACGAACTGGTCTGCTATCAAATTGGGTGTTATTTGGACGAATGCGGTTCAGACAAAATGCGGTTCCAGTGGACGACTGGCCTTACTACAGCTGTTTGTGAATAGGCAGATTGTAAAACAACTTTGAGTTCATGAAAGCCACCTTTTAAACTTGATAGTGTAATGTCATTAGTAAATTTTTTTTTTAATGAGGACTGCTTTCACTTTTGGTGCTATTTGTTCTCACACATGAGTGAACATTCATTTACCCAGAGGCTGGTAAAACTTAGTTTCAGCCTACCCATGTGACAATTATTTCCACAATAATTGCTTTTAATAATGTTATATGCCCAAGTAACATGTGCGGTCTATAGGTTCTCTTAAAAAAATACATTGTATAAGAAAGATTTTGTTTATTTATCAGACAATGCTATAATTTTAACAGTAATTAATTGAGAGCATTGTATTTACCTAAAATGACCATACATGTTGGACTGAGGCATTTATTGGGTATAAGTGTGTATTTTGATGTTGCTGCTGCTCTCCTCACAGATTTTATCCCAGGCTGTTGTCAAAGTGGTTATCCCGACTGAAAGGTAATGTACACAGACAAAAAGCCAATTTCTTGGTGTCATTTTTTCAGGTAAGTAATAAATAGGGCTGGTGATTTATACAATCTAAATCTGACATTGGTTGTGATAGAAATGTGGAGGCTAATAACATTTTTGAATGGCAATTTTCTGAGTTATAAGTGTCTTGTAATGTAAATTTGTTAAAACAGCTAACTGTTTTAAATGAAACCTATCAAAATAGCTTATGTTTGAAATCCAATCTCCTGGAGGGACACATGGGTTGGGCTTAGTTTGCCTCATAGTTACAGCACATTGGAAATATTTTTCAAGCAGCAGTCTGTCTGAAATGTGTAACAACCTCAGTTATCAGATAATGACTAGGGAAGGAAGGTAGACGTACAACACATATACACGACATGTAGTGGTGACCAGACTATATTAATGTGGGTGAAGATATTCCTAGAAAACAGGTATAAAATTAAAATAATGACTAACAACTGCTGCAACTTTCAAAATTCATGCTTTTTACAGCTAAGCCATGAAATTTGACCTGCAGTTCTGCAGAGTAAAAATTAAGACACAGTTACATTAATATTAATGATACTAAGGAAATGGAAACAGCTATCAGGCAATGTTAATAACAAATTGTGGGGAAAATAAACCAACCTCTCACCAAAGTAGGGGCAGGTGGGCTGTTAAGATCATGCAAACCAAGAGAGGAGCACAGTTGAACAATATTTTGGTTCATGGAGAGAGCCAAGTGTGAAGGGAGGTGTGTGCAAAACACCACCTACTGTATTACTGGGTATGCCGTGAAGAACAGGTTGAAAAAAGATGGGGGTGGAGGGACTGAATAAAGCAAAGGAAACTATCAATAACTAGAAAAATAATATTGTTTGTTAAGGTACAACACACAAATAGATGCAAATATATGAAGTTGAATAATTATGATAACTACACAGTCCAGTCACATTAATGTGACCACCACCTTCTTTCGACGTCAACGTGAGATAACCAATCACAGAAGGCAGGTGGCAGCACAATACAGTGGAGTGTATATAAAGGATGTCCTAGGGCATCGGAAAGCATTTCAATCGTTGGCGTAATGCAGAAACGTAGCGATTTATCCGACGTCCAAAAGGACATGATTATTGGCTTTAGGACCAAGGGTGGAATCATTTCGGAAACGGCTAATTTTGTGAACTGTTCACGTGTCGCCGTGGTAAAAGTATACCGTGCATGGCAAAATGGCACTATTCAAAATCAGCGGCGTGGAATATGTGGTGCACCACGGGCGATAGATGACAGAGCCGAACGAAGGCTACGGAGATGCGTTCCGGTAAATAGACCTTCAACTGTTGAGCAACGGACCGCCCAGATGAACCAAGGGATTACCAAGAGTGTATCCTCAACAACGGTTCAGCGAACGTTGCTGTGCATGGGCCTCCACAGCAGACGCCTAGTTAATGCACCTACGCTAACTGTTGTTCATCGGCGACGAAGGCTGGAATTTGCACGCCAGTACAGCAACTGGACGTCCAAAGAATGGCGACAGGTGGCTTTTACCGATGAATCACGTTTTATGCTCCATCGGACAGATGGACGTTGGCACATACGGCGTGAAACGTCTGAAGGCAAACACCCAGGGTGGAGGAGGGAGCATTATGGTCTGGGGAATGTTTTCCTGGCATTCACTGGGTGAACTCATCATTGTGGAAGGCACGATGGATCAGCACAAGTACATATCTGTCCTTGCGGACCATATCCACCCCTACATGAGAATAATTTTTCCTCAGAATGATGGCATCTACCAGCACGACAATGCGAGGTGTCATGCAGCTCGCAGTGTATGTAAGTGGTTTAAAGAGCACCAGGATGAGTTTACCTTACTCCCCTGGCCAGCAAACTCACCGGATTTAAACCCAATCGAGAATCTGTGGGACCACCTCGATCGGGTTGTTCGCGCCATGGATCCTCAGCCGCGCAATCTAGCGCAGCTGGCCACGGCACTGGAGTCGGCACGGCTCAACATCCCAGTGAACACCTTCAGGAACCTAATTGACTCACTTCCTGCACGCCTCGCAGCGGTCCGCTCTGCCAAAGGTTGTTATTCTGGTTTTTGAGAGGTGGTCACATTAATGTGACTGGACTGTGTAATTACATAAATAGGGAAGCAATATTGGGAAAAAACACGTAAATAATAAACAAAAAAATAAAGAATGGATGTTGGGTTTATTTGTAGGATCTTATTGGAGATTTAGGGCCAGTGGATACCTGCTGCCCAGGATATACTGGTAAAAGCTAGTTTCCATTTGTAGAGTTCAGAAACGGTGGAAACGCCGACAGCCTTTACTGTAAAACAGTTATTGAGATGTGGGAACGGTCAAGGTTGTAGGTAGAGAATGTTTGGCTGTGGCCATTCAGCTTGATTGATACCTGATTGGTAAGGGGAGTCCATTAATTACATGATGTGTTTTTTCTTAAATCTGTACCCCTCACCCCTGGTGTGATTTGGTGGGACGTCCCCCCTCCTCCATTTTTTTATGTGAGATTTACCTTATAATTTTTAAATAATTAAATTTGACATATTCATGTATTTTGCTTCATGCCACTAAATACCTAAGCATTAATATTGATGTTTCCACGTACTACATGTTTTCTGCGAAATAAGAGGAGCAAAATGATGTAATGAGCTCTTATGAGAAATCCCCCCCCCTTTTCCCTCTACCTTTAAATGAGATTTGGTCAGATTTTGACAGATCCTTCCCCACCTGTTTTGAGCTCAACGTAATTAATGGATTTCAACTAATGAGACCTATGTAAGGATTAGTGCTGCAGAGGTAGTTAAGTTGGTATACAAGGTGTGCCCTAATGATGGAGATGTGGCTGGTTTGAGTCATTTTGGCTGGGTGCATGCTTGGAAAGTATCCATGTGGTGGTTTGTGTGAACCTGCCTCTGCTGCGCTAATTCTTACATAGGCATGCTGACCAACTAGGTTTTAATCAGAATTAATGGCTACAGCAAAACAGTCTGTACCTCCAGCGCAGACCTATCAGAGGCAGTACACGCTAAACCCCGCATCTCTCACAACCTCAACTGCTCTTTTTTCAGAAACTGCCACTTATTCTGAACTCTGGAGATAGGAACAACCTTACCAACATGTGGACACCAGGCTTCAATCTCCGATAAGACCCTATCAATAAACCCATTTCGATATATTTGTGTGTTCTACCAGCGATTGCTTTTCCACAGTTATCAATAGTTTAATCTGTTATAATCAAATCGCTTCATCCTCACTATTCCTATCCCATGTATTTGCAATCAAGCTCCTCCTTTGCCCTAATGGCTTGTACCTTTCTACATGAATGTTAAATCAGGATGCAATGTTGTTATAGCTCATTTCTCCACAGTTAATTTAAACCCAAATGTTGTAAAATGTTCATCTTGTGTTTTGTTTGTTTGTTGCTGATAGTTTTTTTTCCTGTATCCTTTGCTATTTTTGTTGCCCAAAACCCTTTCCTGTTTCATTAGTACTTTTAATTGCATGAAAGAATAATATATACTATTGCTTGTCACCCTGAACTAGAGTATAAGAGTTATTTAATTTTGAATCACAAGAAATGTCCTGATTTATTGTATTGCATGTTATCATTAAAAAATGCATGGATAATCTATTTTTTTTTTCAAAGTGCATCTTGAGACTACATATTTTTATTGTAGTCTGTAGTTTCAAGAACTTTATTTTGTGTCATAATTCTTTGAGCACTTCATTGTTTTGCCTCCATTTTGGAAACTAAGGATTCTCTTGTGTGATTTATTTAATATAAAAATTTTCTGTCCTGACTTTGTGAGATGTTTTTGTAGACAGTAGTTGTATAATAATTATGGGTATCGTAGTTAACTGTTTGTACAATTGCTTGAATGCTTGAAGTTAATTATACGAGGGTTGTTATTTATATTTCTGGCCTAATAATGAAAAAACAAATATTTATGATTGAAATTGGTTTTATTGTTTCTCAAAATATTCTCTGTGAAGATCAATACACTTTTGCATGTGTTTAAACCAATTTTCTAAGCACTTTTTCCATTCCGATGGAAGTAACTCCAGTACATGCGTCTCGGATGCATCAACCGCTTCTTTGGGTGTCAAAAATCGTTCTCCAAGTAATTTGTTTTTGATGTGCGGGAATAATAAAAATTCATGGGTGCCAAATCATGGCTGTACGGTGGATAACCCATCAATTCGATGTTTTGACTAGTCAAAAATTCCTTTGTTTGAGCCGATGTGTGACAGCTCGCATTGTCGTGATAAAGAATTATTCGCCTCTTCTTCGACTTTTTCCGAGTTTCTCCAAATACTTCTGGTAAAAAAATGGTCATGTACCATTCAGAGTTGACCATCCTACATTGCTCTAATGCCACTGTTGCCACTGTTGCCACATGACTGGTAATTCCAAAGTAACAGGCAACCATTTTTTTCGATGTGCTTCTTCTGCGAACAACTTTTGTCGGAATTGGCTCATCTTGGAAGACCCATACAGTCAACTGCTGTTTTGGTTCTGGCTGATATGCTTAGATCCATGATTCGTCACCTTTGTAGATGTTGTGCACAGCCTTTGATGCATCTTGAACGTATTTTTTAAATATTTTCTTGCACCAATCGACACAAGCTTCCTTTTGAGCATTTGTCAGATTCATCTAATCTACATCTACATCCATACTCTGCAAATCATAAACATTGTGAGTGGCTTAGAGTGCTAAGCACCAATCCTAATTCTGCGCATTCCAATCCCGAATAGCACGAGGAAAGAAGGAATACATAAAAGCATCAGTACGGCATCTTATTTCTCGAATCTTATCCCTCCGGTCATTATGACCTAAATAGGTTGGCGGAAGAAATATTTGAATGCACTCGTAATTTAATGATTTTCGCATATTTGCATTTCGCATATTGGCATAAACTCAAATGCAAACTATGTCTTGTGTCTTCCAAACTATCCCAGCCCAATCTATATATCAATTATGTGACACTTTCATAAGGGCTGTAGCAACCAGTCACGAATCGAGTGGCTCTCCTCTGCACTCTCTCCACTGAGTAAATCAGGTCTCTGCGATACGGATCCCAAACTCCACAACAGTAATCCAGATGCGGACGCACTAGAGTTTCATACGCTATTTCCTTTGTATGAGCATTATAATTCCTCAGAATACGACCTATGAATTGTAATTTAGAATTTGCTTTGTGTGCGACAGAAGTTATGTGCAAGTCACATTTCATCTTGCTTTGTATTATCACACCCAGATACTTCAGGGAATCAACCGTGTCAACAGCCCAATTGTTTACATTGTACTTGTGAGCAAACTGATTCTTTTTGTTACTTATTCGCATTGCCTTGCACTTTTTGCAATTAAGCGTAAGCTGCCATTTACAGCACCATTCAGAAATAGCATCCAAATCGTGCTGAATTTCTAACCAATTGTCAGTGCACCTTACTTCCCTATAGATAACTGCTTTGTCGGCAAACAATCGCAACCAACATTTGACATTGTCACCTAGATTGTTTATAAATATTAAGAGAAGAAGTGGTCCTATTACACTTCCTTGAGGAACCCCCAAAGTAACATCTAGCTTAGAAGAGGCTTCCCCATCAACAACGACATACTGTGATTGACCAGTTAGAAAATCGTGTATCCATTCGCAAATCTGATCTGATATATTGTATGCTCAAATTTTCGTTGAAAGTCAGTTGTATGGAACAGCTTTCTGAAGATCCAAGAAAATTGCATCAACCTGTGACCCTGCATTGATAACTTTCATTATGTCATTGGAAAATAAAGCCAATTGTGTTTCACACGACCTCTTCTTCCGAAATCCGTAAGGAGTAAGTAACTCGTTCTCATCTAGAAACTTCATAATGTTAGAGCATATGACATGCTCCAGAATTCTACTGCAGACAGATGTTAGAGATATGGGTCGATAATTCCTAGGATCAGTCCAATCTCCCTTCTTGAAAACGGGAATTACCTGTGCTATTTTCCAGCAAGAAGGTACTTTTTTCTTTTCTAATGATTTGCGGAATATATCTGTCAGAAATGGTTCAATTTGCTCCGCGTATTCTGAAAATACTCTAACCAGTATACCATTGGTACCCATCGCTTTATCCCACTTCAGGAACTTTAGGTGCTTTACAATACCTACGCTATCAATTTCAGTCGGATCCATCTCTAATACCACACGATGTGGGGATGTATTCCATGTTTTCGCTCGTGAATGAATTTTTAAATTCGGTGTTAAATACGGTAGCCTTGTCATAGCTGTCGTCAACTTCCCGACCGTCTTTTATTGGAACTGGCTTATTGTTGCCACTACAACTAACTTTTCTTACATACGTCCAAAATTTCTTAGGGTTTTCGGCGAGGCTCTTAGATAGAGAATTGCAAAGAAAGTCATTAAAGGCCTCAATCATCGCATTCTTAACACATCCCCTTATCACCTATAACTTACCTAAATCACTCTGGACATTGTCCTTTTTGATCGTGCATGTATCTTCCTTAGCTTTTTGAGTAACCTTTTAACGTTCCGTGTATACCATGGGGGATCATTCCCTTCCCTGATTGTCCATTTCGGTATATGCAAGTCCATACCTTCCCTGACTATATGTATGAATTGATGCCACATCTCTTCAACGGTGCCTCTTGCTGCTATGAAGGTAAGGTAATTTTGCTTCAAAAACTTTCTGAAACTCTCTTTTGAAGCCTTTTCGAAACTGTAAACAATCCTTTCTTTTTTCTTTTTGTGCGTTGTTGTTAATTTTACTGTAGCAATTACAGCTTTGTGATCACTTATTCCCGCAGTGGTAGAAATAGCCGTGAATAATTTAGGCCTATTTATAACGAGAATATTTTCGTTACTGGTGAGGCATCGCATTGGTTCAGTTACGAGCTGCTCAAAATTATGATTTGAGATGAGGTCTAGAATGATTTAGCAAGCTTCGTTATCCCTGCCACCAGTAACGTGAACGTAATTAGTGCAGTCCATATATGGCAAGTTAAAGCCTAGCATTATTGAATGGTCCGGAAATTGGCGAGCTATATTATTTACATTATTCCTTAAGACCTCGGCAGTAGTTACGCCTGCATCCAGTGGACGACAGAACGAGCCGATCTCAAGTTTTGTCCTAGCTACCTTGAGCTTGATCTCGCAGACAGTACCGACATCTGTTTTGTTACATGGGAGATACTTACTAACAGCTATAAATACGCCTTCTCTTTGTGTATGCAACCTATCCTTACTTTTAATGTTTGAGATTCTTTTAAGCTACTCCTAATACGCGGTGTTGAATTTATCTTCGTCGTCTATAGCTGAATTTTCTCTTCGGAGTCATCCTCACTCAGCCTAAACACCCCCCCCCCCCTGCAATCCACACGGCCCCTGCCACCCGTGTAGTCGATTCGTATGTGTAGTTCACCCCTGATCCATCCAAAGGATCCCTTCAACCCCAGGAAGAAGATCCAGGAATCTGCAGCCATGACTATCACAGAAACGCTGTAGTCTCTGGTTCAGCCCCTCATCACTGCTCTGAACCAGAGGTCCACGGTCAATTCTATCGACAATGTTGCAGAGTGTTAGCTCAGCAGAAGTTTTGTGGCCAATGGGCACAGAGATCATCATTTCTGCAAGTCGCCCAAAGGAAGAGAGGATAACCTCTGATCCTAGGCGACAAGCTTCGTTGGTGCCGACATGAGCTACAATCCGCAACTGGCTACACCTCGTCCATTCAATGGCATCCGGTATGGCCCGTTCCACATCTCGGATCAGACACCCAGGAATACACAATGAATGGATTCTGGATTTCATCCTCGACCTATTCGCCATTTCCCTAAGGGGCTTGATAAACTGCCTAATATTGGAGCTTCCGACCACTAGTATCCCCTTTTGCAGTTGCCCAAACTTAGTGGGCCATGGGCTGCCAACCCACAGGCTGACGATTGCAGGACTGAATCAGTTCCAGACAATGCGTCAAACGGGTTGGACAGTTGTATGAGCTCGCTTTCCTGGGAATCAGACTTGCACGACTGCTCTCGCTTGCGACGTCGACATCCAGAAACCACACGCCAACCACCACTAGGCGACGGCCGCACAGGTTCCTACGTCTTGGCCTGGACTGCAGGTACAATGACTGGTAGGGGAGAACCTGCAAGTCTCCTAGCTTCTACGGGGTCACCAATACCACATATACTGCACTCACTTGCGGCAGCTTCCAGCTGTGTAACTCTCGTTAACAAAGCTGCAAGCTAGGTGTGCAGATCAGCCACCTCAGCCTGCGTCTGCACACAAACACCACAGTCTCTACACATACTACCTTTTACTACAGAAAGAAAAACTAAGGAGTAGGAAAAACAGGCTCACTAAGTGTTATCAATAGAAGGCTTTTTAGCGATAAACAAATATTCATAGACGAAGCTAAAGCTAAATTAAATTAACACTGAAGGTAGTACTTCACGTAACGGTCGACGATGAACAACTGCTACTGATAAATGCTGGATTCATTACGGTCAAATGATCATGCAATATTTTATTGATGCTTGTCATACTAATGCCCAAAGATGCCTCAATCTTACGGTATGTTACATGACGATCTTGCTTTATCAGTTCATGCACAGCATCGATGTTTTCTGGCATAACAAGTGATTTTGGGCGACCTTGACCGGAATTTGTCCTGAAGTGAAATTCGGCCACGATTGAATTTGTTATACCAGTTTTTTACAGTGCTATATGATGGTGCTTTATCGCTGTATAAAGAATTAAGTTCATCGATGCACTCTTGTCTTGATAATCCACGTTGAAATTTGTGAAAAATGATCGCCCAAAAATGTTCACGAGTTAATTCCATTTTTCGCCCGAGATGAAATTTTAAAGTTACTGTAAACAACAAATCACGCTCAAAAGACACATTGTTACAAATAAGGCAATGTTCAACAATGTCAGTGTTTCCAATGGAAACATCAGATGGTGCCTGGCAACATTTATTGTTGCCAAGGCCAGAAATATAAATAGCAACCCTCGTATTCTGTGAAAAATTGTGTCATTGGGCCACTTATAAAATTTACTGACATTAACTTCTTCATGCTTTTTAGCAGTTTTCAGACTGTAGTTATAATTTTGTTTTCTGTTTTCTAATTTTAATAAATTAAATAGAAAAGTACAGCAATAACATGGTTGCTTAGTAACTTGAACTGTATGCATTACCAGTAGTTTATTTTAAAAAAAATGATTTTTAAGTTACAAGTTTGAACTTGAATTGAAAAATATTTAAATTAATAATTCATATTCTGTTTTCAGAAATAATGGAGAAAGAAAAATTCAGTGGGAAAAAATTAAAACAGAAAGTGAGCCCATTACTTACCAAAGTTGGAGGAATATGAACTGCAGCAGCAAAAATCAACATGCAAATGTTATACATAAATATATTATGCTTAACTCTTACACGTGATTATAGAAGGTGAATGCCGTAGCTAATTTCGTATGAACAACCACATTCAACTCAGGGCACATGAATGGTGATTTTTACCAATTCGTTCCAAGCAGAACTGCTGGGAGTTGATGAAAATAATAATGTTGGAAATGTTAAGTGCAGAAAGGAAATTAATCTTAAGTGATAATTAAATAAATGTACAAGTAGTGGAAAATTATCGTAAAACTTTGTAGAGTATAAATATAGAATATTAATATAGACTAATCTATGCATCCAGGTGATGGGTTTACTAGGGTGAAATTGTGAAGAGGATTGTAAATATTACCTTAGATTTGAGAGAGGGAGGGGTGCTTGAAGTTCATAATGTGTTGTAGGTCTGCCAAGTTCGGATGGTTACGTGATTTCCAGGTGCACTCTGTTTGCTAAACATTTATTGTCACGTGAGTTGTGGGAACTGGCATTGGCACCAATAGATGGTCTAGATTTTTGGAGTAACCTGTTTGTCAATAACTATTCATTCTGCTGAATGACTGGTTTGTGGTGAAACAAAATAAGTAATTGGGAATAGTTCATCTGGTGTGGCCTATGAAATGGTAGGTTTCACTGGCGGTAGGGTTGCAGTAGGTTGTGGTGGGTAGTCACATACTGCACATAACAAATCCTATTTCTATGGGAAGAACAGCGGGGAGATTTAGGAGCATTGGAGGGTTGGTTTTTGTGGACCAGTGTATTATTAAAGTTGGATGGTCTGCTGTAAGGGATGCAGGGTGTTTTTTGCCATGTTATTGGTCTTCTATAATCATCTGTAAGGTTATTCCCAAAATATTATATGCTATTTGTTTTTGTTTTTTGCTTGTGTTTTGTCACTATAGCTCTCCTTTCAACTGCGGTAAGTGTTGGGCAAATGGGTGAAAATGCAGAAGTGATATATTTGCCTAATGTGTCTTAACAAGTCAAAACATATAAATGAAATATGTATCATTTCATTTGTGCTTCTTCAAAAGTACAGTCTAAAGCCGTTTAGTACAATTAATAACAAACCTATGTTAATAAATTTCTCTCGGGCTTCCAGCCGTGTTAAGATGTTACATTTGTGGGACGTTTGGAAGGCGTCCTTCTCTGCCTTCATTCTCAACCAAATGTCAATGATTAACTGTTTGCTTGTTTATTCAGCCACTGCCACAGAAACGGTGGAAGACAAAAACCAACACAACTCGATTACATCATCCACTCTTCTGCTCGTTACCGACGCGAAACTGTTTCAGAATTTTAATAGCTGGGTTCCAGGCCGCACTGAGTTGATAACCAGTGTCTCTGTTGACTAATAAATCAGTTGATCTTATTTCTACAGCTTCTGTAATAATGCTGGCCCAAAAATCTTTGACCCGGCCGAAAATTGCGGTTTTTTTCAAATCCAAATGTGTGACACTCTTGCACACTATGTTTGGCCACAGCAGATTTCTCTTCTTGCCTAAGACGAACATTTCTGGCGTGCTCAACACATCGCTGCACAATGCATCACTGTGTCTGTCCGATGTAACCGCGATGTTTGTTTTGAATGGCTCGGTTTAGTTTCTTTAAAGTTTCACAGTAGACATCTGAAGTGATTGTGGTGCCAAGTTCCATAAATTCAACAAGCAAAACTCCTTAGCCATCCCAAAAAACTGTAGTTATAACCTTCATCATTGAAAACGTTTCGCAGTCTTTCTTCGGCTTGCGTGGAGAATTGTAATGGCTCCAGGCCATTGACTGTTGTTTCATTTCAGTGTTTACGTACACCACCTATGTTTTGTCACCAGTCACAATCCTCTTCAAAAAATCTTCTCCTTCCACGTCATAGTGCGAAAGGAAATTTAAGGCATAGCCCATTCGTTTTGTTTTGTGGACCTCTGTAAGCAATTTCGGTACCCACCTAGCACTGAACTTCCGGTAGCCTAATTTTTCGGTGACAACCTTGTACAAAACCGTACGAGATATTTGCGGGAATTATTCAGAGAGTTCAGATTTTGTCAATCTTAGATTTTCACGAGTTTTTCATCAACTTTCTTGACAAGACCATTAATCACAACAGAAGGTCTACCACTCTTCATCATGAATGTTTGTTCTACCACTTTTAAAAAATCAGACCCATTGCCGCACAACACCTTCACCCATAACATTCGGACCATATACAGTACACAATTGATGATGAATGTCTGCTGTTGAAACATTTTGCGCCAAAAGAAATTTTCGCACTTCGCAGGATTTTCTATTGCAGCGCTCATGTGTTAAGGTTATAACAAGACAATCCGCAAAAGAACAAGGTTTGTACTGCCACAGCTGAATTCTTACTATCTCGGAGAACATGCAGATGTGAAAATGGCGGCGCTCTGTGCACGACTACTAGCGCCATGCTAGAACGGAGGTTACTTTCCGGATTACCCTCATATATATTGTTTTGTTAGACCTGAATCTTTTATTGTTCTTAGACAGTAGTCTAACTTACCCTCTTCTTGTTCAGCAGTGAAATTGCCATTGGAAATGACCAGGAAATGTCCTCTCCACACTGTCCTTGTAAAAACCATCAGCGATAACTTTTGGGCAAACTTTCTTTTGTATTTTTCAAAATAGCGCATTATAAATACAAATTACAAGTTTAAAATTTGCAATGTTTATTTATTCATTTTTGTTTATAGTTAATGTTCCACTATTCCAAAACAGTCTTTTATGCACAGCCTAAGTGTATTACCATATATGAATGATGATGATTAAGACTGTCAATTAAAATAAAGAGAAATGAGGAGCTTGGAACAATTTTCTCATTTCACAGTTAGATGGTGAGATGTATTGTTTTAGTAGTCTTATCATAACGGACTATTACAGTTTAAGTTAAAGAAAACAGTAAGTTTTATTTCTTGCAATTAAATTTTCACTTTATTCTATGAGAGAGGGTCAAATGTAAATGAGCTTTTTGCAAATATATATATATACTAGATGACCCATGTGGAAATTTCGGGAATACCATGAATAGTAAGGTTGGTGGTTTGTAATAGGATGAAAGAGGAACTGCTTTATTTGTAACAATTGTTTATTATAATAGGCGCATAAAAAATACTTACAACATACTATGAAACAATTGGGAAGAACTTTTGAATACTTAAAATTACATATGACAAATTGACACTGACGTTAACAGAATACAACTAACCTGAACAAAATACACACAAAATATCCATATCTCTGTGATCGTAGCCCATGAGAAAATTTCCGGAATAAAATATTTACATAGGAATTGTAGAGAAAAACAGAAGTGTTTCTGTAATAAAAAACATGGTTTACTGATATATCTTTGATATGTGGTGCAGCTATTTATTTATCGGTAACGTACTAAACGCTTGTGACGCCAATGAACCAGTTTATTAATATCTTTGTGATATGTGCTGAAGTGGAGTCATTAATCTTTAAAATGATACCTCGTTTCTCTCTTTTGAATAGATATTGAGGGAGATAAATGACTCATGACACAAAGACATGTTGCAGAAATATTGACACTTTTGCCCTTTGAATCACAAAAAAAAAAAAAAAAAAAAAAAAAAAAAAAAAAAAAATTCACCAATGCGGAGACTTTTGTCTTTAAAATAATAACTCATTTCTCGATTTTGGTTAGATATCAAGTGAAATAAGTGGCTTGTGACGAATTATTGATATTTTGCCCTTTAAGGGCCAAATTTCAAAAAATTCTTTTCTTAAAATATGATACCAAACCGGAGACCTTAATCTTTAAAATGAGTCCTCTTTTTTCTATTCCAGTTAGATATCAATGGAGATAAATGGATTGTGATAAAAAAAATTGTTATCGAAATAATGATACTTTTGCCTTAAAAGGGTCAAATTCAAAAAAAAAACTTTTTTAAAAAATATGATGGAACCAAAGTGGAGAGGTAATTCTCTAAAATAATATCTAACTTCTCGATTTTGGTTGGATTTCAAGGGAGATAAATGACTCATGACACAAAAGCGCCTAGTAGAAATATTGATACTTTTGCACTTTAAAAGTCAAATTCCAAAAAAATTCCTGTCTTAATATATGATTTCGACAAAGCCGATACCTTAACCTTTAAAATGATACATCATTCATGGATTTCGGTTAGATTTCCAGTGAGATAAATGGCTTGTGACACACACACAAAAAAAACACATTTTAGAAATATTGACATTCTTGACCTTTAAGGGTCAAATTTAGAAAAAATAATTTTTTAAAATATGATGTGACCAAAGCAGATACCTAAATTAATACCTCCTTTATCGATTTCAGTTAGGTATGGAGGGAGATAATGCACTGTGACAAAGAAAGCTTATAGAAAAAATATGTATGATGAAATGGCACTAAGTAGTAAAAAGGAATTGTATAGGGAAATGAAATACCACTTCTGTTAGATGATGTTTGTGGGGTGTCCACACACACACACACACACACACACACACACACACACACACACGTGCTATTGGAATTTTCGAGTCTTAACCCTACATCAATTTCACTATCCCGGCGACACGCGGATCGGCAGATTTCTCTCTGGCTTGACCTGGACCAAGTGTAAGTCCAGAGCCGGCGTTAGAGGGGGATAAGCGGGTCAAATGTACCTGGGCCCGCCAGCTGATGGGGGGCACCGATCCCGGCTGCAGGGGCCCAAGGCCTCGAAGCCAAGAATCCACCTATATCGCCTGAAATTCCTAGCGCCGGCCCTGTGTGAATCAAAGTGCTTATACTTCACGCAGGTAGTAGAGTCTCTGCACAGAACCTCTCCTTATGTAGTTCTGCTTCGGACATGCCTGCATCTTACATTTCTTGGCAATTTCTCGCTAGTTTCTTATGTATATATTGTCTTATTGTATATTACAGCTTAATTTACATTCACTATTTTTTGTACGATTTACAGTGAGAAAGTGTACATTTAATATATTATGGTTAAGTAATGAAGATTACAAACATTGGCTCGCTCCATCCCGTGTGTCAGTTTTCTGGGGTATAGTAGTTTTTTTTTATTTTATGTTTAATATATGAAAAGGGAAAAAGTTTCAATATTCACTGTATTGTGTGAAAACAAAAGTAAATTTATTAGAAATTTATTATTTATTAATTTATAAACTCAATTAAAGCTTATTTCATCATAATCTTAACATGTTTATTTTAATTTCTTTGTTGTAAGTTGCATATTAGTTTTTCATAACATTTTAATATACGTTAAATATAGCCTTAAATAATATGAAAAATTGCCTTAAGAAGCCTTAAAAAGGCCTTAATTTTTCTTTTGCTAAAAGTATGGGAATCCTGTAATTGTAGGAGACTGCCTCATTAGATTAACTTATATTTCAAAATAAATTAAAATTTTCTTTTCTCTTGTTCTGGTGTGGTGTCTCAGCAGTTAAGGCGTTTGACTAAAGATCGAAAGCCCCCACCCCTCCCCACCCACCCGTTTGCTGTCATGGTGGGTATTTTCAGAAGCCTTGAACCCAACCTTCACCTCTGGCACAGCTTGTTCTATAATATGAAGTACGCCAGAACACTTCCATGGTCCGTAGTCCATATTAAACTGTAGGTCCCATCTTGGGCTAACAACCCTATTTGTAACACGGATGTGTGCGCATCCAAAGCACATTCAGTCCAAACAAAGACAAAGCAGTCCTATTTGGCATAAATGAACATACATACACAGATTACATTTTTTATTATTTTTCCACATAGTTTCCTATCTTACTGTATTTATACACTTCGTCCAACTGTCTGGTAATTTTTTAATTTTGGTGTCATAAAAAGTTCATGGATGTGTAAAAAACCAATTGCACATGATCTTCTACACCTCCTTGTTCATTGTGAAGTGCTTCTCACCAAGGGCTTCCTTGAATGGCAAACAAATGGAAATGTCATGGTGACATATTCTGGCTGTAGTATGGATGTATAGGTCACTCAAGCTTAGCTAAAACGATCACAGTAATAGGCAACATTAATTGATTGATGTTCTTGGATAAAATCGACAAGCAGAATGCCTTAACTGTCCCAGAACACAGTGGTCAAGACCTTCCCTGCAGGCAACTACATCTTCACTTTTAATGGTGCACATTTGTCACCCTTACGCTACTCCATATTGGCTCTTTTGAATCGGGGTTGTAAAGATAGAGCCAAGTCTCATCACACGATGATTTTTTTTTCCCAAAAAAGCATCACCTTCTCCCGCATACGTTATTGGAAGCCCCCAAGAAATTTCAAACCGCACGGCTTTCTATTCCACATTTGGCAACTTTACAACCCATCGAACTAACATTTTTTTGGAATCATTGATTGTAGCCTTCCATAGCTGATATGAAGTTCCTTAAAAATTTTAAGAACAGTTATATGTCAATCACCTTTGTGTTGTTGAGCAGCCTTGGTTTTCTGTTGCGTGATGTTTGTGCGAGACTAAGGATTGAAACTTCAGTGTTTTCAGTCCCACAGGACATTTATGGGATTGGTGTCAATCCTACGGGATCCAGTGTAGGTTTGTAAAGTATTATAAAATTAAGTTATAAAATTCTATTTAACAAATTAATAAATCAAATTAAACACAAGGCAGGCGCATCTGCTCAGACTAAGAATCTTTTACCCCTGACACCAACACCCTTTCCTGAGCACTTAAATACTGTAATTTTCCTCCAGAATTGATCCACAAGCAGATATCTCTAGTAAAAAAAACTGTGTACCACACTGGTACACAGAAACCTAAACCAATCGGAATTCTGTTTTTCTCTCCTGATCTGTATTTGCTAAACTAGATTCTTCACCTGTCACTTTCAACTGACCACCTAACCTAAAAAATATACCTGTACACAAATACCAACCATCTAATGCCCCTAAACTACCTTTTGAATCTTTCCCATGTAACAGACCTCATTGCAAGATGTGCAGTATGCATCCGCAACTTATTGCAACCCTACCACTGGCGAAATCTACCCCATCATAGGCTATGCCACCTGCCACACAGCCCATCTCTTATACCATCTCACCTGCCTCACCTCCAACACGTTATCGTTCAGAATGAATGATCACAGACAGATAGTTGACTCCCAAAATCTAGACCTCCCTCTAGGTAGTCATGCCAACACTCATAAAATTCATGAATTCAGTAACTGCTTCATAATCAGAGCCTTCAAAGTATTTCCCAATACCATTTCCCAGTCTGAACTCTGCAGGTGGGAACTGGCCTAGCAGTGCATTCTGGACATCAAACACCAGCCAAGCCTCAATCTCGGAAAACACCTTCCTTTCCTTACCATGTTATACCCAATAATTAATTTTTATGTCAATATAGACCTTATATTTTGTAAGTTTTTTATATTTTTAATTTTTTAAAACTATTTCTCATCTTTTAAAGGTTTATTTTTTCTTGCCATTAATATTTCTGATTATATTACTGTTACTTCCCCCATCATCTCCAACTGTCAGTTTCATTTTTTCTTCTTTGAAATTTATGAGTCAAAATTTATTTGTTTAAAATTTGTTTTTGTTTCAACATTCTGTACCATTTTGGTGTATTACTAATTCTATCACCATCTGCGATATACATATTTATATATAACATCTTAGTCTCTCCCGACATATCTGTAATGCACTGTCATGTATTAAACTTTAGTGTGTGCACGCCTGAAAAACATGACTTCCTACAGCATGATTAAGGTGTAAAACTCAAATATTGTGTATTCTTGTGTTTGTGATATATGTTCTTCACCCGCCACAGCCTTCAACTTTGGTGAGTGATGAGTCATTTTCCCTTTCCTTGTAATTTAAATTAAATGTTAAGTAAAATGAATAAACAGTTAACAATATTTTAGCTAGCATAATTACATAGTTTAAAAATGTTTGGCCTCTCTTAACCCCCTCATCAAAATTAAAACCTTAAATTAATCTCTTATACATTACAGTAAGTTTGTGCTTTCATATTTTTGTTTTTAAATCTAATTCTAGTAGTTAAGTATATAATCAAATATGTCAAGAATGCAGTCTTTAGTCACATAAGATGCCTTACACTAAACTTCAATAGTTTTAAAAATAAAATATCTACTAGGCATGTAAATAATTACTTTAGTTGGTAGTCATATAAAAATATAAAATCTTATTGTGTCTTATTTATTTATTTTAAATCAATCAGTCACTTCTGCCTTTGGAAGGAGCAGCTTGAGAAACAACTAGTGTTGATTGTTAATTTTCCCAATTTAGTTCTTAAAGAACTACTTATATAGCCAATGATTGAGAAGTGTCTTCCCGCTCCAAGTGCCATACAGAATAAAAAAAAAATACAATGTAATTGTTTTAAAGCTCTTATATAAGCAAATGTTAACAATTCATATTAATTTTGAGTATATTATGTTGATGCAAGTAATATTTCATTCATGCCATAAATTATAGTAATGCATACAAAAAAATTGAAAAAAAAAGTGCCCGTTTGCTTTTGGGTCACCAAGGATTGCGAAAACAACATCAGTTGACAAGCGCTGCAAGGGCTTGATCAAGCCAAAGTTTGGCCAGAAAGAGACGATGGCAAAATGTCGCACATGCTTACGCATGGTATCACACCATTTTAGGAATTGTGGATCCATGTAAATTTGTGTGGGATCTGTCAGACTGTCAAATAATGTGGGATCCCACTTTGCTGGATTGCAGTCCCTGTTAGGGATGATGTAGGTAGATAATATTTTCAACAGGCTCTTGCCATTTCTCAATTTGTTTCACTATTGTTTTTGAAAGGGTTCTTTCCACAAACTTTGGGTGTAAATGGAGCTGAGTTTCAGGAGCATTTACATTGCCATTGACGAGAAACTTATTAATAACATGTTGTGCAACCTCGCATTGTCCCTCTTTCTTGCTTGTTGTGATTGTTAATAAGAAGAAAATAGGGGTCAATGAAATTGTTGCCTTCCAAACAGTTGCAGATCCCTCACACCACTGATCGACATGCAGTTTGAGAAGGCTTGTTTATTTTTGATTCATCGTCGTACTATCGTAACTTATTATTTATTGCTGAATGTGTTGTTCAATTATTAAAATTAAGTTCATTATACATGTACCTTCCTAAAATGTTCAGAATTTTGAATAATTTATTCCATTGTAAGTAATTCAATGAGAAAACAAATAACAACTTTTTCTACCCATAGTATATAATTATTTTACTTTGGAATAAAATGCACACACTAAATTTGCCAGCATTTCTTTTCTGACAAATTATAATTTGATGGAAATAAAATTTGAATACAATTTTTTTATCATTAAATGAACAATTTTTCCCATTTTGTAGGTTTCCCAGAAGGGACAGGGAAAACAACCCATCACTTGACTAGCCATGAAGGTCACAATTTGCTATATGTAATGACTGAAGTTGGGGGGAAAATGTGAAGGATTTTCTCGAGGGAGATGATTGTTGGGTGCCTTATGTACATACTTCTGGGGGACGAGTTGGGTGAGGGATTATATTGAACAAAAGAAGTGGAGGGACAAGGGGCTGCCAGAAATGTGAAGTTTTATAGCTAAGTCGTTTGGTGATATATATTGAGAAAGAGGCAGGATTGAACAAGCCGATACATGAGTGGACCTTGGCAATGCGGTAGGTATGAAAATGGTAGAAGGGATGGTACAATCACTGAAGAGTAAAGTCAGTAATGACCAGGAAAGAAAACTTATAGCAAAACAGCATTGTATGCAGAAAATTACCAGAAGATTATAAAGAAAGAAGAAAACTTTGCAATACACATAATGGCCTGGCCTGGTTGGTAATGATGATGACGTCTGAAACTAAAAAAAGACATCATCTTACACGAATAGAACGAAAATATAAACAGATTTTTTTTCCAGGAAAATGATGAAACTAAGGAAAATAGAAGCACCTTCTAGGTGATGTAAGTAAGAAAGGAAAGGGAAATTAACCACCCACATAACAAAGTTCATGGCTGCGATGAAAGAAAACACGAAAGGCGGACAAACAAATATACAACATTTTGGTAATGACCTCCTTCAAATAGTAGAGAAATGGACCATTTGGTTCCGGATGTGTGAGCACACAGAATGTGACCCAATTATATTCTGTGTACGCATATCAGGAATGTCATTGGGCCATGTTCTGTGTGCTTGGAACCAAATGACCCGTTCCTCTACTACTTGAAGAAGGTCATTACCGAAATATTGTATATTTCATGTTTTCTTTCATCGCAGCCATCAACTTTGGTATGTGGTGGGTTAATTTCCCTTCCCTTTAATATTTTCATGAAAATAAGGAAGAAAAGTGATATATTTACGAGGAAAAAATAATGAAGGCGAAAAAGATTATTGAAACAGCACTGCTCGTAGAATTAGAAAAGTCAGACACAACACTGATATGGATCCAGACATTGAGTATGACTAATTATTAATAAGATGAAATAAAAAATAGCATTGTTTTTAAATTGTTATAGTGTCAGCTGAGAGCACTTGGGTTGAGATTCTGTGAGCAGAACCAAAAAATTGGCTGGTCATTATTGTGGAAGGTGCAGGGATGAAGTATATACAAGACAGGAAAAAGTGTAACCAACAGATTGTCAGAAAATTTCAGAGGGTACAAGCAATGCAGATAAGTACTTACAAGGGAAATATGCCTCAGCGTATAATGAGATAATTATAAAATATAGAGAAAACCAAGTAAAATTACAGGGCATGTTGGGTGGCCATTATTGTTGGAATCACAAATAATAACACCACCATATGACAATACAAGAAACAGATGGACTCCAAAATAGGAACAGAAATGACAAATGTGGAAGGTAGTAAACAGTTACGATAGTAATGATATGGAAAATAATTTTAGGATATGATAACCAGGAAGGATTGAGAAATTAAACTTATCACTTACCTAGCAATGGTTTTACTTTCCTCTTCATTCCTGGTTTTCATTGCCTAAAAGTATTTCCTTCTCGTTATCATCATTATTTATGTTAACTATTGTTTTGAAAAAATCAAGATGGTCTAGTAATAATGGTACTGTTATATTAGGTAATCATTTATTATTATGTTTTTACAACCAATGTCAGGTTTATTATTCAGATGATGATTTCATTGATATAGATATATTTTCTTTTATCATGTATTATTTCTTAAGCAACTCGTTATCTGACACTAAACGAGAACTGAACTGAAGTGAAGTTTGATTATGGAGCAGGACAAAATGGTTTCACTGCATATAAATTCTGTTGCAAAACTCTGTATATGTTAAGGTTGCAATGATTTTGTGACAGAAGCAGGAGGGGAGTGGGAAATTATTTTACAGTAAAATATAGTAGCTTTAGTCATTAATTTTTTTTCATAAATATTGTGGGAAGGAGGGGAGGCAATATGTGCTATTTGTTTGTCTTTCAGAAATCTCCTTATGCTGATACATCGTATGATTGAGTTTGTAATACGGGAGGGTCCCATGTTTGAGGCCATGATCATGAATCGCGAAATCAACAATTCAATGTTCAGGTAAGTTTTTTTTTTACTATGTTTTGAATCAGGTTATATTTTTTGTAAAATTAATTAAGTGTTATGTTTTCAGGTTTCTGTTTGAAAATCAAAGCCCAGCACATGTGTACTACCGATGGAAACTTTTTTCTCTTTTGCAAGGAGATTTGCAGCTTAGCTGGAGGACTCAGGAGTTTCGAATGTTTAAAGGTATTATTGACTTATCCCTCAGTTGGAGTAGCTGGCCTACTACACTTTCATAAACCCTCATCACTCCTCTACTCTCCAAGTAATAATCCCAAACAACAGTGCGTCTAGTCGGTCCTTTAAGTCTGGCTTCTGACTTCCTTCATCAACCTTTTCTTGTCCATTTGTCACATTGGCGAACCCAGTACGCCACCCCTCAATTTATGTCAGGGGAAGATTGTGTGCCTCGTGAAGGCTATCAGCGGGTTTTTTATAAGAACTTTTGGATCAGGAGGCACTCGGAGCAGTATATTGATGAATCAGAGATCATTGAACATTCTGATAATGAAACTGACTCAGAAGTGGTTGGTACGAAGAGAACATAACAGAGTTAAGAGACAGCAGGGTAGTGGGGAATATTTAAAACAAAAGCCACCTATGGCTATGTGGCGGGGAGGGGGGGTTCACAGGAGGCCAAAATGGAGCTACGTGGTTTATGCATGCTCCCTAAGCAGTTGTCATGGAATTATTATATTACATTAATAAAGTTCTTAAATCGTCAGTTCTTCATGAACGCAAAAAGTCTTATAACCTCATAAAAGCTGTAAATTAGTTTGCATTATTTTGGTTGGCACTGTTCAAAATTTCCTAAATTTACCTAGTTGACACCAGCATAGACATGTCTTACAAAACTGTTCTAAATTGGAAACGGTCATCTTAATTGGTACTATTGTTTCTTTACCCCTCTAATTTTGCAGACGAATGCTGGCCTACGTGTCATTATTTTTGTGTAATTTTCTTTTTACATGCCTCCCTTCTGTAGTTTGAACTTGCTTCTTAGCTAGTTAATACTATTTGAAGGGCTAGATGAGAATAGTATAATTATTGTAGTACCTGGGTAACCGATCTTAGCTCAGCATCTTTCGATTTCTGTTCAATATCCAAGATTTAGAGTAAAGTTTGATTATAGTAAAAGGTTTGTAGGCTTCCTAGGCGTTTTGAGGTACACAGAAGCTTACTGGTACCTGAACCTTCTACGTATGGGAGCGTGCACAAACCACGTAGCTCCATTTTGGCCTCCTGTGAACCCTCCCTTCCCCCCACGTAGCCCTACGTGGCTTTTGCCTCTACCCCCCCCCCCCCCCCCCCCCACGTAGCACGTAGCTTTGTTCCCTTTTGATTCTAGAAGACATTTTGTATTGTTCTCTCTTGTCAGACTATTGTAAATTACATACGGAGATAGTTAAATGACGGAAATAAATATTCACATGCTGTTGTGAGTTCTGTTCCTCATTTTAACCGTGAAAAATGTTATGAAAGGAAAGCTACGTGGCCTGGCTCGGGACCCCCCCCCTCCCCCCCAAGTAGCCCAGCGTAGCCTTCCAGCCAACCCCTCCCCCCCCTGGACCGAGCCACGTAGTTTGTGCACAATCCCTATTGAGGTTAGAGCCGTTTTCGAGAAACCAAATACAAAAATTGCACCTTAAAAAAAATCATGTTAAAAACTTGAAAAGCAAAACGTTATCTTCATATGAAATTTCATCCATTTCGCTAGATCCATTTGCAAGACCGCCTCATAAATTGCTTTCAAAGAAAAATGCTATTATTATGTTAAATAGAAATCTTATTGCCAGTCAGGGATTTGTGGTAATTCAGGGGATTCTACGATAACCCTTCATAATAGTTTCTTATGTAACTCGCCGAGAAAAATTGAAAGTAAAAAATATTTTTTTAAAAAATATCTTGCTTAGTTCTCGAGATATTGTATCTCAAAATTAACGTGGTGGTTGAAATGCGACCTGGACCAGAAGATAATTTTGCCATGGCCAAGTTTGATGATTAATTCGTATGAAACTCGTCGAGACAAATCGAAAATAAAGAATTTATTTATCTGATATCTCAAGCGAGAAGGTTAGGATTAAATCCGGCCTGGACCAGAAAAAAAGAATCCACCAAAACCGCTATGTCTATACGGTGGAAATGTACTTTCAATGTTTTATTTTGTTCCTAATGGTTGTTGTTAGGTTGAAATACAGCCTGGACCAGAAGAAATGTTGCCAAAAGCACCAGGAACTATACCTATAACTGATTTTTGACATGCTATATTTTCGATATGTTTCGTTGAGTTCTATAAGAATTCATCATCAGATTGTGACATCATGGTAATGATAGAACATCATCAGTCATTCACTCCAATAAAACTATGCTCATACCTCGCGTGACAAACTAACAACCTTTTTTTATGGTCAAAAAGTAAACGATGATTACTTTATAACTGGCACCGGTAATATTTTCAAAGAATTTTCTGTAAAGGGGCATGTATACAAGCATCTTTTTCAGGCAACATTCTGGTATTTATTGCCCGGCAACATATCCAGCAATAGATGCTCAATGTATGGCCCAGCAATGTGTGGCTCCATTATTGCCGGGCACTTGATGCGCTTTATTGTTGCTCAACATTTCCCGTTTTCATGCATTGTGTGCTCGGCAATCAGCATCATGACAGAGGACGAAGTAATAATGGCTGCTGCATATGTTATCTTGCAAAATGAAAGAAGAAAGAAAAGGGAATCAGTCTGAAAATAAAAAAAAAGCTTAATCTGCCTACTATATGACTCAGTCTTTTATTTAACTGACTATAATTTCACACTTTTATACAGGTATGAGCGAAGAGAATGAGAATGAGAAGCGGTCTTACTTCTGAATGAGAAGCATTTTATCGTAATTTGGTATCCGATGTGCCTACATTTTTGTCATTTATTGCAATCGTACATTTGAAGGAAGTAAAAGACTTTTACGTGGTTACACGTATATAACAACTGAAGTGAGCTGTACTAAACATATATGTATACAATTTAACAAGCAAATGATTTTTTTAAAAAAATAATGTTACTTCAGTAGTATTCTAGCAGTGTGAAAGAATATTCGCTAATCACCGTAACTTTCTTATTCCAGTAAAAATAAAATAGAAGAGACACATTAGCAATAGATTTGTTGTTTTACTTACATTCTCAATGGAATCTTGATCACCAGACACCTCAGTCATTTGGGTGGCATTGTTCTGGCTCTCTTGACTGTCCATCCCTTCATCGGGAACATCGCGAGGTAACACAAATGACATTGCATTGAATGAAAACCATGTTAAAAGCACTTGCTTACCACCTGCGCTACCACTTTTGTTTCTTGTTTTCTTTAACTTGTGACAATGTAGCTCCAACTGTTTTTCTTCTTTTCTCGGTCTTTGTAAATGGATGCTTCAACATCCCACAACTCTGGGTGTAAGTTTTTTTCTTTTATAAAATTTAAGGCTTTTTCGGTTGACCAGTTATTCATTTCGACATGGGTTTTATTAAAAAAAAAAAAAAACTGGTAAAAAAACACGTGCAAAGTGTGTATATACGCATCAGACTTGAACACATCAAGAGAAGTTGCCATGAATGTTCGCCCGGCGAGTGGTATTACCGTCAACATGCGGGCCACACTTGACATCACACAGAAATACGGACAACAATGGGGACGTATTTCCTGGAAACTCGGTTGCATTGCCCAGCCACACATCCATATTGCCGCAACATTGTGGCCACTCAGATGTAATACTTGCCGGCAACATATTGCCGTAAAAATGTTGCTCGTGTATACGGCCCTTAAAGTATCACCTCTGACAAAACCAATGATAAATTTGTATTTTTTTTCCGTTTTAAATGTTTTACAATTAAACTTGCATTGCTAATATATGCATGGGTCAGCTAGTTTACAAGAACTGTTCGTTTAAATATTCTTTGCAATCAAAGAAACTATTTTTAGGCTTTCTGGTACCTGAATTGTCTGCTAGATGGCGCTAGTACCATTTTCGAGATACCGAGTGAAAAAATTGTTCGTATTTTGTAAAGTCGCTTTTTTTGTAGGGAAGACAACTATTTAGGTAATCTTAAAAGTAAAAACGTTATCTAAATATCAAATTTCATCCAAATCGTGATAGCCGTTTCCGAGATCCAAAATATATATATATAAGAATTGCTTGTTTAAAGATATACTATATTGTGTAAAAGAGCATGGTGGATGAGTGATAGTGCTCTGGCCTTGCATTTGGGAAAACACAGATTAAAATCCTTGTCCAGCCATCCAGATGTTTGTTTTCAATTTTTTCCCTAAATCACTCCAGGCGATTGCCAGGATGGTTCCTTCAAAAGGCCATGATGAAATTACTTACCATTCCTCACACCCTGTCCTTTTCCATCTCTAATACCCTTCACTTTAACAAGGCGTAATGCCAGGTGCAAAAAAAAAAAAAAAAAAAAAAAAAAAAAAAAAAAAAAAAAAAAAAAAATGAAAAAGTAAAGTGTAATTGCAAAGTTCATTCTTCAGCTATTTCATCTGATGTGTGGTCCTTTTTTGAGACACATTTTGCAGCCAGTTTTACTTTTCTTTAGCATCCATGGTTACTATTTCTTTTCATATGATACTGTGTGTGTTGGAATTTTTCCTTTTATTTGTCGTGAAAAGCTACAAGTGTTTTCAAATTTTATTAGGTGGCTCTATTTGGAGACCTCCACCCATGAATCCATATACACAAGGTATGCCAGATGAGCTTGTAGAGGGAGATGAGAAGGAACCCAGGAAAGGCAGTTTGTCCAATACGTAAGTACTAACACTAATTGGAAGTGTATGTTTTTATACAATTTGTTTATTAATTACATGGTTAATGATATAACATGATAATAATGGCAAAGATGATTAGCATATTCTTTTATTATTAGTTTTTCCAAAACTTAAAATAAATACTTTTTTTGTTCTTTATAATATTTTTAAAAGATCATGTTTCATGGTCACCTTATGATAAGTTTCCATTTATTTCAGTCAACGGGACAGGCTTGAAGACTTGCTACGAAACTTGACACCCGAGCGCATGAAAATTGCTGAAGCCATGGTATTTTGTATTGAACACAGTGAAGCTGCTGAGGAAATTTGTGATTGCATTGCAGAATCACTTTCAATATTGCAGACTCCTTTGCCAAAGAAGGTATATTAAACTGAAGCTAAAGATTGGTGAAATATATTCTGTTATGAATGATTTGAAATATTTATTTGTGTTTGCTTGCCACTGTGGCTATACATGTTAAAGTGCTATCATACAGGATCGCAGAAATACAATAGGTTCAGGTTCAAATCCTGAGCCCCACATATTAGCCATGCTGATTACAATTATCTAGGCGAATGTAGACAGATAGTAGCACATGCACTTCTACCCATCAAAACTAAGATTGTCCCAGCAAGCCAGTAGTTTATGAAACCTTCCTGCTGACAGAATTCATCCGGCATGTAAAATTTCATATTGGCTTACTTCTGAATGTACTCCTCCTCAAATTGAATATCCATGGACTTATATCCACCATTTGAAAAATTGAAGTCAGGCGGGCAATACAACAAAAAATATAATCCACAAATGCAAAAAAAAAGTGTTTTTTTTTTTTAACCATGCCTTTCTTCAAGAAAATAGAAATATGTGATGACTGAGCTCGCAGAAGTGCCTGCACTCAACACAGTCACAAGTATGATGGATTCGACTGTTGGAGGTGGCGGGGGGAACAACAGTAATATGATTGGAAATATTAATAGTGGGAAGAAAATTAATAAGAATAAAGGGGCTTGTAAAGAGGAGAGAAATTTAATATTAAAAAAAAAACGATAATGACAGTATATATGTTTGGATAGGAGATAAACCACCACTTACCATAAAGGAAGTTTCTTGTGCATCGAGACACGGACAGAAACATGTACACATAAAGAGCATGAAATTTTCAGGCTTATAGCCCTTCTGCAGTAGAATGCGGTGGCTGCCTGATGGAAGCTGGCTGCCAACTGAGTGTGCCAGCCAGCCAGGCTGGCAGCTCATGGTGGGGGAAAAGCAACATGGCAGGAAGTGAGGATGGGAGTTCAATGGTATAAACCCGAAAATAATTAACCTAATCCTCGAAACCCATTGCGGAAAGCATTAGCATCAGAATGAATGGTTACAAATGTACAGTTTAGTCTCAAAATCCAGATCATCCTGTTACTCTGCATGTCAGCTCTCACAAAACTCATGATTTCAATAAGTTTCTTAGTCAGAACCACTTCACAATCCAAACTCTGCAGGTGCAAATTGAACAAGTATCACATACTGTAGACCAGAAATCTCTGGGCATCATACTCAGTATCTGGCTTCCTCACACTAGTATACTCCTCACTTGTCAGTGTAATTAATGTAAATATATAGCAAAATGTACCACCCTTACATTAGATCAGGGGTGGCCAACCCAAATGATCTTGCGGGCCACTTTGGAAGTGCATCGTAACTCCGCGGGCCGCATATAAAATTATATATCCCCATTAGAGACATTTTTTTGGAGTGAAAACCCGAAACATAAGCTAATATTGTGTTTACTATTATTCTTACATGCGAACATAGATAATATAATAATAATGGTACTAAATGAACATTGTAAAGAAATATATAACACTAAAAATGAAATTTAAAAAATATTTTGTAAAAGTATGATCAATCTCGCAGGTCGCATGCGGCCCGTGGGTTGGCCACCCCTGCCTTAGATGATGGTTGTATGGTGTGAACACACATAAAAGACAAGAACACAAATGACATAGTAATTTTTTGGTCTTAGTCTTTGTCAACAGATCATTATGGAGAGTGCATGTTGTAGGAGACTGCCTCTCAGAATTACTGTTAGTCAGGAATTCAAACAGAGGATAGGGAGAGGGAGATAGGGATAGGGAGATAGGAATTTGGAGCTAATACCTGAGCATCACAAAATATTGTGGAAAGAGCAGAATAATATAGTAAAATCTTCACAACAAGCAAAAATAATTAAATAAGTAAATAAAATAAAAAGTAAAACTAAACGAAAGAATCTGTGCAGTCAAACATTACTTCTGGTTAACCGTACTTTGACGAGTCTGACTTGTGATAACAATTTTGGCCCAAACATGGATATCATGAGTCAGACTCGTGGAAACAAATGCGTGCCAAACGTAAACGTCACTAGTGAGACTCGTGGAACTAAATGTTGATCAGTAGCATGCTGACCTACTATTTTTTAAAGTAGTTAGTTTTTTCCTATTTGATATTCGTGCAAGAGGGCCTTTATTCTTGTAATTAAATTTTTTGTTGACAATATTTACTTTTAGGCGTCGTGTTATTACATTCTTTCTGAAGAAGTCATGTATGAAGACACCCAGGAAGATTATAATTTCTATTAAAGCATTGTCCGTGTATAAATTAGTTTTGAAACTGTTATTTCTTGTCTATTATGCAGCATTTGTAGTACTAATATTTTGAAGTATTGATTGAAATATTGTATAAAAAATATGTACTTAAAAAAGGAACAAGGATTAAATTAATATTGACATCCACAAGAACAGTATTGAGTGGAACAAGTAAGTTTATTGCTTTATAATAGTTACCTGCAGTTGGCTTCTATTGCGATTGTCTCGCACATTATGCTGCCTGTTAAAAGCGCGTCCCCAACCGCTTGGGCACGGATTTCGTCGAGCTAAATGGTACAGCAAGGGGTTAATGGTGGTTCAGTTTAGACAGTGGGGAAGGAGGCGAGGAGAGATTAAAAAGAAGGAAAAGAAATGAGTGGGTAGAGTCCTCCCAAACAGCAGCAGCTCCTCTGAACTCAGAAGATGGGAGCTTGCCTACCAATATAAGCTGGGCACAAGGCAACCTTTTGGTCTAAATTGAAGATAATACCCAATCATTAGTTTTCTTTCCCTCAGTCCTCCCTTGCCTCCATCCACACTGTCTAAACTAAACCACCACTAACTAGAGGTGATGTTTAACTGCATAGAATCTTTTGTTTATTTATTTATTTTTAATTTTATATTTATTTACTTACTAGTGTGAGGCCGTGACCATTTTTTGTGTACCGTCATGGGTCTAGAATGGTTCCGGTTCCTAGGATGCAAAATTATGACAGGTTGACCTGATTTGACCAAATGTAAACTTTACCAGTGTTTCAGGGTGAATAAAACAGTTGAGCTTGAAGAACTCGGAAGCATTAATAGAGGTAGGTATTAAATACGAACAGGGATGATAGCGCAATCATATAATTGCTTAAATAGAAACTTACTTGTATTTGACCCTTAAAGTTCACTCTGAAAAATTCCTGTTTGCTTCAAAAGCATCACGTTGTCTTTTATTGAGACTGGGCAAACACTCATAATGTAATCATTGGTCATAGTAACTGTAAAGGCCAGAGAACTCGATACACATTCCATATTATTAAACAGTTGAGTAACTCCGAGGAAATTAATTTCCATATTACTCGATTTGGTAACATATTTGGTCTGGTGTCCACTTAAAATAACCTAATAACTCGCATACAGCGAACATGAACAAAAGCCTATAACGAAAGTGGTGAGTAAAATCCCTAAAAAGAAAATAAACTGTAATGCATAAACTTTTATTGTTTGCTTCTAAAGCATCCTTATGTCCAAACTATATATATATATTTTGTATTCTTCTTGGAAAATTTAGAATTGCAGTTAAGTTAAAAGACAACAGCATGGCTTCCATTTGTTGTTTCTCATTGCTGTAATTGAGAAAGTCAACACTTAAATTTCCACATAACACTATTTGTTTGTTCTTTGCAAAATGTAGTAGCAATTACTCCAACTATGATAAAAAAAAAAACTAACATTTCCAGAGGGTAGATTACTATAGCTTTGAGCTGCTCATTACCAATTTCAGTTTTGTAACACAGCATTCAAAGTGGTGTTCTCTATAATACCTACTTACAACTGCGCTGCTACATAGAATTATGTCTAACAAAATTGATAACTTCCTCTTTCTCCATATGGCATCTACAGTAATTAGAACTTAGGGGTGGACAGTTGAGTAATTCCTGTGCCAGACAAATGATGTTCAGAGAAACAAAAAGCATCAACATTGGACTTTTTTAGGGATAAGATAATTTCATAAATTTTACTGAAAATTCCTCTATTTTTTTTTTTTCCTTAAACCGAATTGTGGTGTGAAAACCTTTAAACAGCGATTTGGGGTAGTGTATTTTGCCAGTATGTACTGGCATGTTAGTTACAGTTTTTAATTTTGGTAAATTTTGGCTAGGCATCTTGATAAATTATAAGGCTGTGACTGAGCTCCACTTATCACAGCACTACCTCTTACACTCTGCTGGAATTCATCAGCAATTAGAAACAGAAGCTTCCTTTTGTCTCTAAAATTCAGATTGAGTCTATGGCAACCATAACTGTCGTTCCCATTGCAATCCACATCAATCAAACCAATATTTGAATTTTCAGGATGCAAGAGAACCCATTCCAATAATGTATTTGTATGCCTGAAATGATGCCACATCCAGTGTTTATTATAACTTTCAACCATAGACACAAATCCCACATTTGACTGATGCATGTTTCAGGAAATGTGAGCAATGTCTTCCTCAATTGAATAATTGTGGTCCTTACCAAAATAATTCCTGGTCCTCCAAAATACAATATCATCTTTTTTGTGAAGTTTTTCTCTAAATCCTTTGCATTTTTTTTACAACACTTCTATAATCTTTGTTGGATTTGAGAAGTCTGAAGACCTCATAATTAATCCTCGAGTTGGAGTAAAACTTCTCACTACGTCCCATTCAAGATGTGTATTTAATTTAGGAAATACACTTTTAATGCTAGGAAATGTTTACATTTTAAATAATCTGCCATTTCTATAACTGTACTAGATGATGTACAATTTTTTATGTTCTACTTAATGAAATGTTGCCATATTTGTTTTTTCAGATTGCTCGTTTATATTTGATTTCCGATATATTACACAATTGTGGTGTTACAATTACTAATGCCTCATATTATCGCAAAGGGTAAGTAAAATAAAATTTGTATAACTTATTTGTACATTATGAATAATTTTTAATAGTGAGTGAGTTATTTAGAGATTTTGTGTACAAGGAATAATCTTAGTCTACTGAAAGAAATGTTCCTTCTGAGGGTTTATAGAAACTCAGAAATGCATGGACACACAAAGACGTCAAGCTCAGAGTGAAAGGAAGAGGTGGTTTTGGGAAGATGAGAAGAACAAGAAGGATATTGCAAATTAATGGTTTAGAGGGCTAAGCTATAAAATAAATATAACATAGCAAAAATCTAGAAAATATAATCATTAGTCATGTGATACTAAACACAAATCAGAGCATGTGATTTCACTCCTTAGTAAATAGCAGTTTAGTTCCAGCACAGTTAACATATCTTAACAATCTAGGCGTCATTTTGTTCATGTGCTTAATTTTCCTCAGTAAATAATCTTTATATAACTATTTTACTTTCTTGTAATTCATTTATTCAATCAGTTTTCATCATTCTTTGTTTTTTGATCATGAATAGGTTTTATAAATACTGCTAAACGTTCATATTATTCTATTTGTTTGGCACTCAAATGTTTGTTTTGAACTCAGTCTGGTTTCATGTCCACTTTTGACATACACCTCATAGACGGCAGTGTTCCATATTGTTGGGTTACTGTAACAAGAAAATATTTCTTTGCATTCATAAAGACCTAGCAAAGAGATTACCAGCGGACTTTTGTAGAGTTGTGTGTGATACTGTCGTGTCTGTAGTGTGCTGTCTATACTTAATGTGTATTGGAGAAACTGATGCACTGGAAGAAACATAATAATCACGCAAAAACTGGCTATATGGCCAAAGTAGCCAAACGCCAGTGGAAAAAGAAGGAGATTATCTGCCATCTAGTGAGTAATGATGCTTACCAAAAAAATTGTTTCAACACTGTAGTTACCATCTCTTGGATTTTCTAAGGACTTATTGATCGACACTCGTATGTATTAATTATACTAGCGAGTGATGGGAATTCAAAGGTGAGGAAGTATTATCTGATATTGAGGCCAGTGTGTGGAAAATGGGGGGGGGGGGGAGGTATTGGAGCTTCTGGTATCCAGAATGTGTTGGTAGATTTTCGATAAGGATGTGGTTTCAGTTAGTACTCTGATGGCTCGGACTGTGAAATAGTTATTTAGGTGATAAGGGTTGTGGCATGGTTAGCAACAAGGTGATATAGATTTTAGGAGTAAACTGTTTGTCTTTGACCATTCATTGTGATGGATAACTGCTTTGTGGTAAGGCTGACATAAGAACTCTGGCAGTGGAGACAGATGAACTGGTATATAATATGTAGCACGTTACGTGTGGAATAGATTATGATGAGGCAGGTAAATATCATCTCACGCCATTTCTTCCACTCCATTGTTATTGTAATTACTTGGTAAATAAGTATGAATTGAAAAGATTGTCATTGTTACAGTCATTTGCTATAATTTTGTTATATACTTGGGGGGGGGGGGTCCTTTCAGTAAGGGAGAGCCCACAAACTAATTTTAAGGAAACAAAATTCTTTGTTAAATTGTTCCGTCTGACCTTGTTTTATATGAAGATCAGGTAAACAATTTCCATACAGATTATAGAAGTGTATGAACTCTAATAGAATTTGATTCCTTCATACTGTGTAAGTTATTGTAATTTTTATTTTTATTTGACATATAGTTTTAGTTTTTGGATAAGATAAATTTTAATTTGGCACAAAATACTTTTGTAGATTGGAGAGTCGATTACTTCAGATTTTTCAAGATGTACATGCAGCCTACGTGAACTTAGATAGCCGTCTTAAAGCTGAAGGCTTTAAGGTCCGTGTAATGAAAATGTTTAGAGCATGGGAAGAATGGGCTGTTTACCCAAAAGATTTCCTTATACGCCTGCAAAATGTTTTCCTTGGATTGTCATGCTCAGTAAGTATTAATGCAATTAATCTTATGGTTATGAAGTTAATAAGGTTGATCTTTAATTATTAGATTTTCTCTTAGTTAATGATTGTAAATCTGATAGGATTATGATACTGGTGAGGAAGTAAGATTATTATGGTAATCTCTATTTGTTTCTGCTTGCTAGGTTCTTCTTAAAACATAATTTCAATTTGAATTGAGTGTTATTGATAATGAACTTGCCTAAGGGTGTCACATTGGTTAAGGATATAAGAACATGTTACCATTTCTCTGTCGGATGTTTACTGGTGAGCTTGCTGATGGTTCCCTACTACCTTTTACATCCATTCTATTAAACTGGTTCATTTTCGAATTAGTATTGTATCAATTTTCCTTCCAGGATCTTGCATTTCACAAAAAAATTTCTTGTTAGCTTGATCATTTTGCTACTGACTGATAAAGCATTCAGTCTGTTTTTTTTTTTTTTTTAAATTATATTTCTACCAAACTGTCTCTCCCTCTCTCCAGATGTTCCATTCTTTTTCAGTTTCAGTATCTTTAATTTTATACTGCATTGGTTATCAACATATATAAGACATCCTAAATTTTGGCAATTTTCTCATTCTTGTGCTAGTCAATTTGTCTGCATTCCTTAATTACGGAACTGTTTTCTCAATCAACAACTGCTTCTGAGTATGTTATCCAATACAAAGTAATTATCATAATAATGAGGATGAAAATAATTTTAAGCAATGAAAATATGAATAGAAAAAGAAAGTAAACCCATCAACTGCATAGATGAAGGCAGGGTGTTGCTACGAATACCTAAACTCATACACATCTACAATATTTTAGTACAAAACCATAACCATGTATAGAGACACAAATTCCGTGGTCTACTGCAGTGTGCATACATTTGATCCCCTTGCCATGTATTAAACATGAATTAGGGTTTATACCAAAATGTTGTAAAGGGTGTTAGTGTTTGTCAAGGCTATCCTGCCTTAATCTGTGGTACATTATATTCATTCTCACTATCATTATTGTTGACTAAAATCTAACATTGGCATGTTTCTTTTATCTCCAATAAAACATTTAAGTTGTGAAATAATCCCCAAAAGTTGGTATCAACTTGAAATTGTATTAGTACGAAACTGTACTGTTATAAATCTGTCTGTAGGTTTGCATGCACGCAAAAAAATATCACAATTTGGATGGTGTTTTAAATTTCAGAGCTGCTGGTCCACATTAAAACCTGTAGAAATACTTATAACCAGGGTTGGAGGGGGAAAAAAACAATTTTTTCATAAAAATAAAAAATCATTGATTGTTTTTCTTTGATTTTTCGTTTAAAAAAATCGAAACATGGCTTTTCATATTTAAAAAAAAATAATTCCATAATTTAACTGTTATCTGCACAAAACAAGATGCATCTGTAGGTGGCAGAAGAAAGGGGACGCCCCTCACTTTGTTTTGCCAGCTGATGTCAAAGAAATCTAATTATACCAGTTATTACAAAGCATTTCTGCTTGACAACATACACACATCTGAAAGCCATATACATCTGATTATCTTACTAAACATGCTATGGATTTAATAGGGCTTCTAAAATATAAGTATAATTGTAGGGTTGCAAGTGTCGTAACAGATAATGCTTCCGTTCATATATATTACTAGCTGGTGCCCACGACTTCGTTCACGTTTGTAAAGAATTTGGATTGACAGCTACCGACATATAACCACCATAGTGCACAGTGAGAGACTCAATGCTATTACCACACACAAACGCCAGTCATCTTTGCTATGTTCTTCAGATAACAAAGTAAAATATATGGACACACATGACATTAGTTTAAATACAAAAATATCCTTGATCGAGCACTTTCAACCACCATTTCTCCCACACTCCCACAGCTACCGAAATTTGGCCAACGTTTGATCGACAGGTGACTGTGCTACAAACACACACAAACACCAGTGATCTACGCTAGATAGTTTTGGCTGAAAAGTGATACACCATGACACATATGTTTTTGGTAGGAATATGAAAGTGTCGCAGGCCGACCAGTTTCATCCACCATATCTCCCACACCCCCATAGCTACCGACATCTAACCACGGTAGTACACGATAGGAAACACCATACCACTACCACACACAAACACCAATGGTCTATGCTATGTAGTTGTGGCAGCAGAATGACATATACGGAGACACATGTCTTTGGTCCAAATACGAAAATATTCTTGATTGGCCACTTTGAACCACCATATCTCCCACACTACAACAGTTACCGAAATTCGGCCAACGTTGTTGTCGGCAGATTACTCTGTGCTACTACCATACACAAACACCAGTGATTTGCCTTAGATAGTTTTGGCTGAAAAGTGATACACCATGGTACATACGTTTTTGGTAGAAATATGAAAGTGTCGCAGGCTGACTAACTTCATCCACCATATCTCCCACACCCCCACAGCTACTGACATCTAACCACCGTAGTACACGATAGGAGACACGATACCACTACCGCACACAAACACCAATAGTCTATGCTATGTAGTTGTGGCAGCAGAGTGACATATACGGAGACACACGTCTTTGGTCGAAATACGATAATGCCCTGCATCAACCACTTTTAACCATCACATCTCCCATATCCCCACAGCTATCGACAGCGTTTGAACAGTCAGCGAGTGCAGTAGCGTATTTCGTTGTTGTTTTTATATCTGTAGTGGTGTGGGTATTTGAATAGTGTAATCTCTGAGTGTTTACATTTTGTAGACAGTACTAGTTAGTAGCGTTTGAACAGTTGCCGAGTGCAGTAGCGTATTTTATTGTTATATTTTATCTGTAGTGGTGTGGGTATTTGATTAGTGCAATCTCTGAGTGTATATATTTTGTAGGAAGTACAGGTTAGTTCGAGTTTCTGTTCCTTTTTTCTGTACTTTTTTTGTTTCCTATCTTTTTGCGTTTTTCAAAAGCAGTATGTCTAGGGACTGTGATTGCTGTGTCCAGACGTGAGCTGAGGTGGCTGATCTGCGCGCTCAGCTTGCAGCTGTGTTAGCGAAAGTTGCGCAGCTGGAAGCTGCCGTAAAAGGCAGCAGATGTGATGTTGGGCAAACTGATATAGCCAAGCCTATCACAGATTCTCCCATATCGACTGTCGTACCTGCAACCCAGGCTGAAGTGTTGGATGCTGTGCCGCAGTCGCCTGTTGGTGACTGGCGTATGGCTTCTAGACTTCGAAGCCGCACACGGGGGCAGTCGAACAGGCTTAAAGGCCAAGACGCTAAACTTGTTCGTCTGTCCAACCGGTTCGATGTATTGTCGGAGGCTGACTCAGTCCCACAATTGTCATCCTGCGAGTTGACGGCTCCCCAGCCCGCCAGGTCTGAGCAAACGCAGAAGGGCATTCTGGTAGTTGGGAGCTCTAATGTTAGGCGGTTTTAGAGCCCCTTAGGGAAATGGCGGATTCCTCGGGGAAGAAATCCAACGTCCATTCAGTGTGTATTCCGGGTGGCCTAATGCGAGATGTGGAACAGGCCATCCCGGATGCCATAGAGGGGACGGGGTGTAGCCAACTACAGATTGTGGCTCATGTCAGCACCAATGATGCCTGTCGCCTTGGGTCGGAGGTTATCCTCTCTTCCTTCCGGCGGCTGGCTGAAAGGGTGAACTCTGTGGCCAGTGACCGCAAGATATCGGCAGAGCTAACCATCTGTAGCATCGTAGACAGAGTTGATTGTGGACCTCTGGTTCAGAGCCGTATTGAGGGGCTGAACCAGAGACTACGACGTTTCTGTGATGACATTGGCTGCAGATTTCTCGATCTTCGCCATAGGGTCGAGTCTTGTAGGGTTCCCCTCAATAGGTCAGGTGTGCACTACACACGTGAATCGGCTACACGGGTGGCAGGGGCCGTGTGGAATGCACTGGGTGGTTTTTTAGGCTGAGGGAGGAAGACCCGAAACACGAAATTCAGTTACGGGCAACCCAATCAGATACAACACCGGAATGTAGGAGCAACGTAAAAGAATCTCGTCAGTTAAAAGTTCTCGTAATTAACTGTAGAAGCGTTTGTAACAAACAACCGGAACTTGAAAGCGTTATTTGTAGTACAGAAGCGGATATCGTTATCGGTACAGAAAGTTGGTTGAAACCGGAAATAAGTTCCGCCGAAACTTTTAAAGATAGCATGAACGTTTTTCGTAAAGACAGATTACATTCTCATGGAGGTGGGGTATTTATAGCTGTGAGTAAATTTCTCCCATGTAATGAAATAGACGTCGATACGAACTGTGAAATCATATGGATTAAACTCAACGTTGCTGGGTCAAAACTCATCATAGGTGCCTTCTACCGTCCACCTGATTCGGATATAGCTATCGTCGAGGAGTTAAGAAATAATGTAAATAGTATAGCTAGCTATTTTAAAGATCATGCTATGATTCTAGGAGGCGACTTCAATCTGCCTTATATTGACTGGCGTAATTACGTTCACATCACAGGTAGCAGGGATAAGGCAGCTTCTGAAGTAATTCTCGATTTGTTGTCAGATAATCATCTCGAGCAGCTAGTTAATGAACCTACGCGGTGTCATAACGGTAGCGAAAACATTTTAGACTTGCTGGTTACCAACAGGCCAGAATTATTCACCGACATTTCAATGACCGAGCGAAAAAGGAAAAAAGGGCGGATTGTATACAGATTCAGTAAGGCCTCAAAGGAGTGTTTTAGAACCTACCTGAGGAATAAATACCATAACTTCAAGTCAACAAAGGACACCGTTGAAGAGATGTGGCATCGTTTTATACATATAGTCAGGGAAGGCATGGAAATACATATACCAAAGCGGACAATAAAGGGAGAGGATGATCCACCGTGGTACACATGCGAAGTCAAAAGATTACTCAAAAAACAAAGGAAAATACACGCACGCTCAAGAAGGAAGGGGTGTCGCAGCGATTTAGAAACCTAAGCTGATTTAAGAGGACGTATTAAGAATGTAATGCGCGAGGCCTTTAACGATTTTCACTCCAACTCTCTCTCTAAGAGTCTGACAGAAAACCCAAAGAAATTTTGGTCGTATGTACGAAAAGTTAATTGTACCAACAGCAATATTCCAGCACTAATTCATGAAGGTTCCGAGGTTAATGAAAGCCACGATAAAGCTAACGTACTAAATACTGTATTCAAAAATTCATTTACAAATGAACATAAGGATAGTATTCCCGTTTTCCCACGCCGTGGCGAGACGGTGATGGAATCATTACAAATAGATACTGCAGGTATCGTTAAGCAATTAGAGCTCCTGAAGTGGGGGAAAGCACCGGACCCGGATGGGATTCCAGTAAAAGTATTTTCAGAGTATGCTGCAGAAATCGGGCCATTTCTGTCTGATATATTCAGTAAATCATTAGAAGAACGAAAAGTACCTTCAGACTGGAAAATCGCGCAAGTAACTCCGATTTTCAAAAAAGGTGATCGAAGTGATCCTGGGAACTATCGTCCCATATCTATAACATCTGTTTGTAGTAGTTATGGAGCATATTATATGCTCGAACATTATGAATTTTCTAGATTATAATAATTTGCTTACAACAAATCAACATGGATTTCGGAAGAAAAGATCATGTGAAACACAGCTGGCCCTATTTACACATGACGTAATGAAAGTTATCGATACAGGTTCACAAGTAGATGCAATTTTTTTAGGTTTCCAGAAAGCCTTTGACTCTGTGCCACACAACCGCCTTTTAGCGAAGCTTCGAGCGTACGGTATATTGGATCAGCTTTGTGAATGGATAAAGGATTTTCTAACTGGTCGGTCGCAGTATGTTGTCATTGAAGGAGAAAGTTCTTCTAATCTAGATGTTACATCGGGTGTACCTCAAGGAAGTGTAATAGGACCACTTCTTTTCTTAATTTTTATAAACGATCTCGGAGACAAAGTGAAAAGCCTTTTTAGATTGTTTGCTGATGATGCGGTTATTTATAGGGAAGTAAGAACTTTGGCCGATTGCTTAGAAATTCAGCGCTTTCTGGATGTTATTTTGGCTTGGTGCGCTGAGTGGCAACTTACTCTAAACTGTAAAAAGTGCAAGACAATGAGCATAACTAACAAAATAATCCGATTGTTCAGAAATACGAGTTAAACAATACAGTTATTGATATGGTCGATTCTATTAAATATTTGGGAGTAACAGTATAAAGGAACATGAAATGGGACATACACATTAATTATTTAGTAGGTAGAGCAAATTCTAGGCTGCGATTCATAGGTAGAATCTTGAAAAATTGTAATGAACAAACAAAGGAGATAGCGTACAAATCTCTTGTGCGTCCACATTTGGATTATTGTTGTGCCATTTGGGACCCGTTTCGTAAGGGATTGATTGAAAGTATAGAGAAAGTACAGAGAAGAGCCGCTCGATTCGTGACCGCTTGCTACAGTCCTTATGAAAGCGTCACAGAACTGATTAGTAGGTTAGGTTGGGAGTCTCTGGTAGATAGACGACACACGTTTCGTTTAAACTTATTGGAAAACAAGCGTACTCCAACTTTCACTCATGAGTGTAGTGAAATACTTCTTCCACCAACCTATTTGAGTCGGAAGGACAGGAAAGATAAAATTAGAGAAATAAGGTGCCGGACTGATTCTTATATGAATTCTTTTTTCCCTCGTACCATTAGGGATTGGAATGCACAGCAAAGAGATTAGCTTTGGTGCTGAGCACCCTCTGCCACCCACAATTTTGTGAATTGCAGAGTATATATGTAGATGTAGATGTAGATGTAGATTTGGCCAAAGTTGTGCACGACAGGGAACTCCATGCTACTTCCACACACAAAGACCAGTGATCTGTGCTATGTAGTGGTCGCTGGAACATAAAATATAGGGAAACACACGTCAATTTTTATATATATATAAGATTTCTATAAGGTTTTTTTTTTTTTTTTTGTCACAAGCCTGTATCTTCCTTCATACTTAACCGAAATCAATGAATGAGGTGTCATTTTAATGCTTGTGGTATCCACTTTGGTCGCATCATATTTTAAGAAAGAAAGTTTTCGAAATTCAACCCTTAAAGGGCAAAATTGTCAATATTTCTAAACTGCTATTTTCTATGTTACGAATCATTTATCTCCCTGGATACCTATCTGAAATCGTTTGATGAAGTACCATTTTAAAGATTAAGATCTCCGCTTTAGTGAAGTCATATACTATGACAGAAATTTTTCGGAATTTGACACTTTAAGGGCAAAAGAATAAATATTTTTGCAATGCGTTTTTGTGTCACGAGCCACTTATCTCCCTTCACATCTAACCGATGTAAATAAATCAGGTATCATATTAATGATTCAGGTCTCCACTGTGGCAACATTATATTTTAAGAAAGGAATTTTTCGCAATTTGGCCCTTAACACATTGACTGCCATGATGAAACTTGGACTATGTATTGCTATGCCACATTGAAATCACGAATATTACTTGTGAGGCCAAATTGATTTTTTGCATCAGATGTCTTCTTTTGATCATGTAGAACTAAGTTACTTCATAAGATATCAAGTTATGACTGATCTGGATTGATAACAGGTGTGAGCCATATATGGCTCACGTGGCCCAACAACTACATTTTAACACAATTACGATCTGTCGCCACGTGAGCCACATGTGGCTCACATCATTTAAAACACAATAGGTATAAAAAAAAAACCGTTTTTCAAGAAATTATTCAAACTCTTAGTTTATTTGCTTATATTAGCTACATATAAAATTGATAAGCTATCTTGCATAGCCTCATTCACTAGCTGTTCAAGTTCTTCAAAAGTTTGTCTTCTTTTGGCCATAACAATAAACTAGGAAACTAACCAAATACACAAACGTAACCTCAAATAGCATACACGAGCAATCAGCAAAACAAAACAGTACTACAGCTGAGTCGTCGAAAGTTGATCTCTGACGGTTGCAGTTTGGAATCACCAGGGCTACCAAATGCAAAAATATTGATTGCTAAGAACATCAGAGTGTTCAGTGGAGCCACCACTTTTAAACCCATAGTTGAAACGCATTATCTGTGAGCCCCATGAGACTCACGAGGCCTCTAAACACAACTCTGCATGTGAGCAGTTATGGCTCACGCGGCTCACTGCACAATGTATACGTGAACCAAATATGGCTCACGTGGCAGTCATAACCCATGCAACTGTGAGCCAACATTGGCTCACGTGCCAGTCAATGTGTTAAAGGGCAAAAATGTCAATTTTTCTAAAATTCATTTTTTTTGTGTCTCAAGCCATTTATCTCCCTGGATAACTAAACAAAATCGATAAATCAAGTAAGATTATGAGAAGTAATGACTTAGATTTGGTGACATCATATTTTAAGAAAGAAGTTTTTTGGAATTCGACCCTTAAAGGGAAAAAGTATAAATTTATCTACAACGCATTTTTGTGTCATAAGCTATTTATCTCCCTTACTATCTAACCAATATAGATAAATGAGGTATCATATTAAAGACTAAGGTCTCCGCCGTGGTAGCATTATATTTTAAGAAAGGGATTTTTCATAATTCGACCCTTAAACGGCAAAAATGTCAATTTTTCTAAAATGAGTTTTTTTTGTGTCACGAGCCATTTTCTCCATTAATATCTAACCGAAATAGATAAATGTGGTATCACTCTAAAAATTAAGGTTTCCACTTGGTCCTATCACATTTTAAAAAATTAATTTTTCTTAATTGAACTCTTAAAGGGTATAAATACCAGTATTTCTAAAATGTGTTTTTTTGTGTCTCAAGTAATTTTTCTCCCGTGATAATTAAACAAAATTGATAAAGGAGCTATCATTTTAAACATTGAGGTCTTCTTAAGGTCTTCGGTTCCGTTAAACCACATTTTAAGAAATAAATTTTTCAAAATTCTACCCTTAGAGGGCAAAAGTATTAGTATTTCTCCAACGCATTTTTCTGTCGCAAGCTATTTATTTCCCTTGATACCCAACAGAAGTTAATAAATGAGGTATTGTTTTAAATATTAAATTATTCACTTTGGTTACAAAATATTTTAAGCAAAAACTTTCTCCAAATTCAACCCTTAAGGGACAAAAATATCATCATTTCTAAAACTTTCTTTTTTTTTTACCTCACTTGATAACTAACCGATATCGACAAATGAGGTATCATTTTAAAGACTAAGGTGGCTGCTTTGGTCACACCGTATTTTATAAAAGGAAGTTTTTTGAATTTGACCTTTAAGGGCAAAAGTATCAATATTATTTCAAAACCTTTTTTTTATCTTCTTCGATACCTAGCAAAAATCGATAAATATCATATCGTTTCAAAGATTAAGGTCTCCAGTAAAATAAAATCATAAATTAAGAAAGAATTTTTCGGAATTTGGTGCTTAAAGTGGTAGCGTGTATGAAACAGTTCAGAGCCAAGTTCCTAGATTGCAGCTGAGATGTCAATATTTTTTTTTTTCCTGATGGTAACACTTTCGTTTTGCTATACAATTCCAATGTAAACATTTTATTCACACAGCAACCAATATCACAGAGATGTTGATATGTTGTGTGCATTTTGTTCTGGTTTATTGTATTCCGTTAAGGTCAGTGACAGTTTGTCGTAAATACAGAGTGTTTTAAATTTTTCTGTTTCATAATTTGTTGTAAGTATTTTGCTGCATACTTATTACACTTAAAAAATAAATATTTGCTACAAAAGTACGGTTTTACTTTTCATTATATTACAAGCATTCAATCTCACTATTCATCGCATTTTATTAGTGAAATTTTCGCACGGGTCGTCTAGTAAGACTAAAGTGAGAAGACATCAACGAAAATACTTTAACGTATGGTTGTTCAGCACATTTACTGACCTTACTATCAAAGGCTTTGGAATTGGATATGGGAAATACAAAGGAGAAAGTTGTACAAATTATTAAATATTTCTGGAAAAAACTGCAAACTGTTTAAAAATAAGGTGGAGAAAGATTTTGTTTTGCCACAAGACGTTTGTTGGAACACTGATTGTTTTAAAGTATATATTTCTGAACGGCAAAAGGTACTGAAGATTTGTGAAGAGAACAGAAATGTAATCGACATTGTAATTTAGCAAAAAGTCGAAACACGGTAATAAATTGATTTGTTGAATTTCTGGAGAGACTGAAACCAATATAAATCACATTGGATACTCTGCAAAAAAAGTAATGCACCTCTGTCAGATGCAGTAAAGGCATGGAAAAGATTTGAAGCAAAATTCGATGAAACTAACATTAGCAATACATCTAAGTTTAAAAGAGATTCAACGAAGCTATGATACTCTGCCACTTTTTAACATATTTATTAGATCCATCTCAAACAGAATTCAGAAGAGAAGAAAGTGCATTTGAGGAAGATAGAACTCAATACGATGGTTCAGGTTTACTATCAGTAATTATGAGGGTAATTCAGAAAGCAACTTCCGTTTGGCTATAAATAAAAAACTTGGATAGTAAAAAATATTTTATCATATATATCTTAAGAATAAAGCTTATTACTATTATTCAACATAGTCACCATTTAAATTTAAGCATTTGTCATAGTGTTTCACTAATTTACAAATTACTTCATAAAATTTAGCCACCTAGCAAGTAGCCAATCTTTGACAGCATTTTGAAGTTTATCGTCGTCATCATCGAAGTGCTGCAACGCAAACCACTTCATGTGTGTGGAGAGATGAAAATCACTAGTCACCAAGTTGGGGATGATCGAAAACGTCCCATTTGAATTGCTTAAGAAGCTCTTGAGTCTTACTATTACTGTGAGGAAGAGCATTGTCATCCAAAAACACAACACCAAATGACAGCTCACCGCGACTTTTGAATGGCTCACTTAAGTTTCTTCAAAGTTTCACAGAAGAAATTAGAAATGATTGTGATGCCACGTTCCATAAATTTAACAAGCAAAACTCCCTTGGCATCCCAAAAAACTGTATTCATAACATTCCTCGTTGAAAACGTTTGGCAGGTTTTCTTCGGCTTGTGTTGTTTCGTTTCGATGTTTATGTGCGCCACCCACGTTTTGTCACCAGTCACAGTCCTCTTCAAAAAATCTTCTCCTTCTGTGTCGTAGTGTGAAAGGAAGTTTAAGGCAGAGCCCATTTGTTTTGTTTTGAGAACCTCTGTAAGCAATTTCGGTACCCACCTAGCACAGAACTTTCGGTAGCCTAATTTATCAGTGACAACCTTGTACAAAACCGTACAAGAAATTTGTGGGAATTGTTCAGAAAGTTCAGAGATTGTCACTCTTCGATTTTCACGAGGTTTTTGTCATTTTTCTTAGCAAGATCATTACTCACAACAGAAGGTCTACCACTCTTCTCTTCGTCAAGAATGTTTGTTCTACCACTTTTAAAAAATCGGCCCCTTTACCGCACATCACCTTCACTCATAACGTTCGTACCGTATACAGTACACAATTGCGATGAATGCCGATTGCTGAAACGTTTTGTGCCAAAAGAAATCTTATTACAGCACACACTTCGTATTTCGTAGGATTTTCTATTGCAGCACTCATGTTTAAGATTATAACAAGATAATGCGCAAAAGAACGAGGTTCGTACTGTAACAGCTGGATGCTTACTGAATCTCGAGAACACACAGATATGAAAATGGCAGCGCTCTGCGCACGACTACTAGCGCCACTCTAGAATGGAGGTTACTTTCCAAATTACCCTCGTATAAAATTAAAGTCACAATTAAAACCCTTCAAATCTAATGTTTACTGAGGAAGTTATAAAAAAATGCCACAGTTCTGGAGTTGTGGAAGTGGCAAAAGCATATTTTTTAATGAAGGGGAACAATCCAATTTTTACCGAGTTTTCAAGTAATTGTTTTGAGCCGGAACATCATCAGCGTCAGAGAAAAGCGTATTTTCCACATTCAGAGTTGTCCACTCTAATTTACAAAATAGATTGGAGACAGAAAAAGCGGGAAAATTAGCGTTTCTTTTTAACTATTACATTTATAACATTGATTAGATATTTATTTTGATTTGTCCAATAAATGACACTTTGATTAAATCCCTGATTTTTATTGAAAATATTGATAATGATTTTAACGATGCCAACCCTGCTTATGACTGGAGAAATAAATTAAATTCATTTCGAATTGAAAGAAATATGTGCATAGATCACTCTGTATTTGATTTGAGCACTCCTTTCATAAAACATTGTCAAAATGTTACACTGCAATCATTCTTAGAATCTGTTTTATTATTTTTACTTCGATTATGTAGTTTGTCAGTTATTTACACTAAAATAAACAGAATGGAATCAGGTGTAACTGCTACTTCTTAGTTGGTGCAGTCATCTTTATTCATTGCCTTTCAAAGATATCGGATAAAGAAAACGATAAAACTGTAATTATTTATCAACTATCTTTGAAGTCTGTCAGAAATGAAGGTTTGAATATGGTGTTTTGGAATTTATTTTTTGCGGTTGCTTAATTAAATAGAATTGCTATTAAAGAACGCCCATAACAATAATTTTGTAATGTACGTCTTTAGTTATAACTAAAGTTGGAACTTTTTACGTGCTTTTGAGTAAATGATGACAGCAATAAGGGAGCGTCCATGAACCACGTAGCTCCATTTTGGCTTTGCCTTCTGTGAATCCTCCCTGCTCCCCACATAGCCGGATTTGGCTATTCCCTCTAACCCTCCCCCCTGTCCTTTCAACATAGCATGTAGATGTTTCCCCGGTTGTTTCCAGAAGACATTTTGTACTGTTTTCTCTTGTTAGACTATCGTAAATTACATACTGAGACATACCTGCCAACTTTTATGGTTTTTCCATAAAATTTACGGAAGGTGCTATATTTTACTGTTTTACGAATGAGTTGTGTTATTTTACGAATTTCAAAGCTAAAATACAGTCGCTTAGGTTAGACCCGTTTATTGAAGAAGATTATTATGGCTTTTATGGAGAATTGTGGTAAGTTTCTGATTTCTTTGATGGCTTTAAGTGCTCCTCTATGTGTGTTTAAGCTTCTTTCATTTGACTCTAAAATTACGCCAAGATACACAATATTATACAATAATTAATAATTAATCAATATTTTTCTCCAATATTACATAGATACTTTTCTGAAAGTTGAATTGGCAATAATTTGATTATCGTTTTCTTTCGGTTTCAGTCCTGCGTGCGTTGTCGCTAGTTGTTTAGTTCACAGAAATCATGTAACCATGAGTAACACTAAGATGCAGTATTTCCCGACATTTAGGGAACCTTATTCCATCTATAATAAAATGTATAATAAAATCAATAAAAGAGGGGAATAATTGTTTTGTACCGTGTGTGTTGAACATTGTACAATGGAAGAACAGGGTGGCCACAGACCTGGAAAACCTGGAAAATATGGAATTATCAGGGAATTTAAAGCCACCTTGAAATATCATGGAAATATCAGGGAATCCAAGTAATTTAAAAAATTATCAGGGAATTTTAATTGCAACAACCCAAAATTTGATAATTTTTTAATAATTTATTTTAATATTGAACTTTTGCATTAAATAATTCAGCTTATATATTTTTGACATGAAATAGCCAACAAATACCGCATTTACACTAGCAACTTGCATCTTCTCTTGCGCCTCATCGAGATACGACGACAAGATGTTCATGTGCGAGCACTAACATGAACTCTCTCTGGAACTCAGCATTTCAAATTATATTTTTAAAAAAGGTGGATGACATATAAATCATGTAAACTCAGAAGTTATATTTTTTACTGAATAAAACAGCAATCATAGAGGAGTAAGTATATAAAGATGTTTTTATGTTTCACTAAACAGTTTTACAATTTCAAGCAAAGTGTGAAACAGATGTTCCAAAAAAATTGAATATGTGGAGAGTCTTCGAAGTCCTGTAGAATGTCACAAGCTGGTTTTGAGCTTCTTCTGAGAAAAATTGAACCTTTAATATCAAAACAAAAGCCTGGATTCAATATACCAATGCCAGCAAAAATGTGAATAGCGATAATTATACGGCTTTATAACTTTTTTGTATTAATGATATAAGGCGAATTAAAGCAGGAACAAAATAATACGTAAGATCGTACATTGGTAGGGTTTATAAAGTTTTGCGTCATTCAGAGCTGTTTCAAATGCTGAATCGATGTGATAGTATAAACATCGTGCTCGTTCCTTTGACTTGCTCCAAATAAACCGCTGCCAAGGCGAGCGGCACAGGCAAGCAACCAAACAAAGTGAACCAACACGATTGCATGGTTTATACAAACTTGTGTTCATGCTATCTTGCGTAGACTCGCGGAAACTTACGTGAAAGTGTTAACTCGGCAACAGACGAAATTGAAAATGGAAGAAAAAAAGCTACAATAACTGAACCAGAAGATTTGAAAAGAAAAGTGTAGCAAATGAAATAAGGCATAAAAAAGCTAAGCTATTGACTGAGTCAAGTTACTGATGAACAATTTAAAAATCTAATTACTTTATCCACCAAATATTGAAAGATTACTAATTAGTTTAAGTTCATATTAGTCATTTGACCTATATTATTTTTGTGCTACTCATTTTTAATTATGCTTCATAAGATTATAAAATTTTCAAATAAACATTCTTAAACATGAATAAAATGTTCTCGGGTTACACATGTTTCTTTTTCTAATTTTTTCAGTTTTATACCAGATTTAATTATTTAGAATCAAAATCTAATTAAAACTTTAAATATCTTAACCATGCAAATAAAGTTTCTACATCGGGGAAAAATTTGGCAAATTTTTCTGGAAAACCTGGAAATATCAGGGAATTTTTAAATCATTACCTTGTGGCCACCCTGAAGAAATGATTTGGCTTATCATGATACGTGTGGTTAACACATTGAGTGTTTAAAATCGAAGTAGGAAAACAAAATCAATATGTTTTTCGCTAAGTCCAGAAATTCTGATGTGATTAAAGTATAGTGTTTATTCACTTCTAGGGCCGTCGACGCGCCCTTAACCCCAATAATAACAACAACAACATCATGTTCACTTCAGTTTTCATGGAACACAATATTCCACTAAGTGTAGCTGACCATGTAGGTGCCTTATTAGGGAGGATGTTTCCTACATCGGAAGTAGCGAAAAATATGGATATGGTTGCACTAAAACAGATTACATTTTAAAAGAAATGTCTGAAAATTCAATAACTGAAGTTGTGAAGTATCTACAGGATGGTCCATTTTCAGTGGCAACAAATGGAAGCAAAGATACCAATACAAAGTTATATCCCATTGTTCTTAGATATACGATGTATATCGAACAGTGTACATAGGTCCTCCAGGGCTAAGTAAAACAAGATACTGTCTCTGCAAAGTTGTAGTTTTGTCTTGAAAGTAGTGTTAGGCAACAAATGATATGAAGGAAGTAGACACGATTTCAATTATATATGCTGTTTAGAAATTTCTGGTTGTTTAGTTCATGGTCCATTAAATATAGATTTTAAAAATTTTGTGGTTCAGCGTCTTTACAGAAACACAGTTTTAAAAGTTGGCAGGTATGCAGAGATAAACAAATGATGGAAATAAATGTTCACATGCTGTTGTATGTTCTGACATTATTTTAACTGTGACAAATAATATAAATGGAAAGCACGTAGTTTATGGACGCTCCATAATGCACCAATAAAATTAAAAATCCAGGCTGCACTGCAGCCTAACCACAACCGCCACTAATATCGTTGTTCAAAAATCGTAGATTACTTCTCATGCACATTAATTCATTCACTGTATCACAATTGAAACACCGAGCATGGTGGGTGAGCGGTAATGCTCTGGCCTTGCATTCGGGAGGATGTGAGTTGGAATCCCCGTCTGCTCATCCAGATTTGGGTTTGCTATGGTTTCTCCAAATCATTCCAGGCAAATGCTAGGATGCTTCCTTCAAACAGCTGTAGCTGAATTCCTTGCTGCCAAAAAACATGATTGCAATTTGATCTGTTGGTACTAATTACATATGAATCAAATAATGAAATCAGTAGTATGGCGACAGTGAATATAAAGGGAATTAAAAATCATTCTTAATGAACTGGTGTGTTAAGATTAATTATAACACATGCAGATTTTTATTTTAAATCAAAAATAATTGAAAAACTCAACATAACATCAAAATAAAAGAAAGCTAAAATCTATCCATTACACCCTTACAAAGCTCCCCTAAATTTTATTTTGTACTACGGAACCCCTCTAGCTTCGTATGGATGCAATTTACTAATGAAGAAAATTAGAAGTACGCTTAGCAAAAAATATTAGGTATGTTTATTTTATAACATGTCTCTATCCCCAGTGATTTACATTTGTTGGTGTTTTTAATGTGTTCATTACATTAAATGAACGGTATTTTTTGTCTTTTCATCCGGAGATGAAATGAATAGTGCCGATGGTTTACCGACTCTCAAGCAAGCCACATGCAACAGCCAACAGGAAAAACTTGGCAATTCAAGGTTCATTACACACACTTCAAATGATTGGCCTTGCGATTTATTAATTGCCATTGCGAATGAAAGGTGAACTGGAAATTGGGCATGCTTAAGTTGAAAGGGCGAGACGGTTGGAATCGGAACATCCTTGCCTTTGAACGTTCTGATGATTGATGTTGCTTCATTCATATTGTTCATCAGCTTCTGAACAGCCTTGTTACATTGCATATTTTCGGTTGGTTCAGATTGTATAACAATTATCACTGATCTGACCTTGAGCTGCAAATTTTGTGACAGCATTCCAGGAAAATCCAATGAATTCAGGAATTCAGTTGAGAAATTTTCGACTTCATCTTGATCGGTAATTGCATTGATCAGCTTAAATGAATGTAATTGGCCAGCGATTTGACTTTGAATTTTTATGTTCAAATAATCTATGACCTTATTTTTCGCTGCCAAAATGATTTGTTTGCTCAAGCAAACATGATTTTTTAATTTACACCAATATTTGGAGGAGCATTTTCGTGGTCAATTCTTCTTTCCATGGTGTGAATTGACAAAAATTGGGTGGAAACGAAATGGTGCCAGTGGAAGCTTGAAATGGAATTTTTCCTTTGCTGGTGTCCAATAATTGATTGAAAAACATTTCCAATTCATCATTTTGTAACATGACTCACAAATTCATTATTAACTTTAGAGTTTTAATGTATCTCCAGAAATTCGACGACTTCAAGCAAGTGTTTATTTCATCAGTAGCTGTTGATCTTGGAATGACTGGCAGTCTTTGGCAAAAATCGATGGCCAACAGAATCATCGTACCTCCAATGAGGTCCCAATTATTGTGCAAATCTCTCAACGTTCAGTCGAGTGCCTCAAATGCTTTTTTATTTGGTCAGTGTTGCATGTCAGGTACACTGTTGTTTGCAAATTCATTGGCAGTTTGAGTGCACAATAAGCTGTTCGCCCTCCATCTAATAATGTGGCAGTGATCCCAGATGATGCTATAGCCAGTGCTATTTAACTTTGTGCACGAATTGAAGCTAATATCAATAAAATTAGGAACGTTTTCCCAGTTCCACCAGGTGCACCGAGGAAGAAGATTCTTCCGTAACTGTCGTTGATTGCCATCAGTGGAGATGGGTCAATCGCGAGTGAACAAGTTCTTTAGAACAGTTCCTTTGAAAGAGAAAGTGAGCAGTCGCTCACTAAAAGTAAGCGGCAGTTCTTCTTGGTAGCCGTAATGACGGTGGTGTGTTGGTCTCGATTGAACTTCAATTATTGGAATTATGCGCCAACATTAATTCGGTTTAAAACCTCGTTCTTTGATACTATTCACCCCAAACAATCTCATTTAAAAGAAACTGTTGTAGTTTTGTATATTCTGCAAGAGATGTTACGATCAAGGTTTTTGGCCAAAAAGCAATGATGACAGTGCCTCTGATGGCAGTGCGGATTGTGGTAATTTGACCTTTCTGCTCTGACAACATAATCCTGGCAATTCGTGTTGAAACCTTAAAGTGTTGCAATGTTGACTAACAGTGCAGATTGTTCCGAAGTCAACCGATGCATAATCAACTGTTGAATCGTATCTGAATGCCAAACGTTTGTTTCGAATTGTAACATTGGGCCATCTGTTTTGCTAAATCATTTTGTGCGTAAGCTCCAACTGATAGTCGTATTGGATCACGCTTGAGAAATTCCTATTCAATTTGCCTCCAAACAGTTTATGTTCTTCATCAGTCTCATCAACTCAACGATCATGTAGTTGTCTTGCATTGTGCATATGCCGACCAATATTTCAATGCCTCACTGGTGGCATTTTTTCCAAAGAAATAAACCATAAACTGAAATTTAATGTTTGCAACACACCAAATTACCCTGAACTGACAACACACCAAATTGATGAAACTTGTGTTTTTGAATGCACCAAAGAAATGTTAATCACTGATAGCACACTGAAATATCGCTTTGAATTCAGTTATGTTTCGCATGTTATCAATATTCAATGAGAAATTTGTTGTTGTTATTAATTCAATTCTTTTTCGCAGAAATCGACCGAGCTGCTCCCAATATTGCATCAATATTCAATGTGGAATTTGTTGTAGTTATAAAAACATGTGTAAGCAGAACTGTCAAACCGAACATCACTTTTTTGAAAATTGTGATTTTCATTAAAACCTCCATCCAAATTATCTGGTGGATTTTCCAAAAAAAAAAAAAAAAAAAAAAAAAAAAAAAAAAAAAAAAAAAAAAAATCTTTCATACAAACTTTGTCCTGACAATTACAAACACAACAAAAAAAAATCAGCCAAATCAGTCAAGCCATTGTCAAGTGATGATCATTCATACATACAGTAATTGATTTTTAATTATAAAGATTGATACATACAAATTTTTTGAAAGATTTTTCTGTTAGAATATACAATACTCCCACTTGAAGTTGAGTAACATGGCCAGACAAAATCTTTTTTTCATTATTTCTCATGACATACACTGGCAGAAATTTAAAGTACAACACCCAGGCAAAGTTGAGCTAAATTTGGCCCCAAGTATCCCTATGTCAAGAGTATTAAATGTTTAAAGTTTTACATGTAATCGTATGAGAATTACGGGTCTATTTATTGTGGAAAATTGCTTTGTTTTTTTATCATATATGTGGTGAACTTTGTGGTGTAACATGAAACTTTTTTGTCCACAAGTTCTTGTTGATCAAATGTGCCATGGTGAAGAGTGACGACCCTCTACACCCGAATATCTAAATGTGAGAGAAGTCGTAGAATTGGGAGTATTTGAAATGGGTGCTGAAGTATTGGTCATAGTGCAACGCCAGTATACATATTTGTTACACAGCGGATGGAAAAAGGCTCTAGTACACCTAGAGCAGGCATAGGTCCATACAGAAGGACAGCAGCACTCAAAGACTGCCAAATTGTGAGAGTGGCTATTGCTGGCAGATGGGTGACTGCAGGCCATATCCAAGCAATGGTTACAGCCTTCCCCCCTTCGAATGATAGTAAACCAGTTGCATGAAGCTGGGGTTATACTCTTGTGACCCCTATGGAATATATACCATTAACCTGATTTCATTGCTAGAAAATGGATACGTGAATGGCATACGTTTGCGTTTATAGACGAGTCTTGATTCTGTGTGTGGCAGAGTGGTAATTGACAACATGTACACAGGCGTAGTGGAGAAACGGCTTACCCTGCTGTGATTTTAGAACGTCACACATGTCCAGCCACTGGTGTCATGATTTGGGAGCAATCAGTTTTGACAGCAGAACTGATTAGGTTATTGATGAAGGCACAATAACAGCCTACCATTAGGTGGATGGGGTGCTGAACCCTATTGTAATACCCTTTATGTCCACCATGTAGTTCACATCTTCTAGCAGTATATTGCCCGTCTTTGTACTGTGGCCATCACAACACAATACTTGTGATTACAATTTGGACCAGACGGTCCCCAGTTTGTCCCAAATAGATCATGTCTGATGTCTGAGATGCTAGGAGTAGACACATTAGATCACATGTTCACCTAGCACAAAATGTGCAACAACTGACTGCATAATACATGCAGGCATAGAGAGACATGCTCCAAGAAGACATCCAAATTCAATGTGGCAAGGATTGATGACGTATAGGTGCTGAAGATGTGCGCATTTGTTACTATGACTGTGTCTATGGTAATAATAAACTTACAGGGTGGCCACAGACCTGGAAAACCTGGAAAATATGGAATTATCAGGGAATTTAAAGCAACCTTGAAATATCATGGAAATATCAGGGAATCCAAGTAATTTCAAAAATTATCAGGGAATTTTAATTGCAACAACCCAAAATTTGGAAATTTTTTGATAATTTATTTTAATATTGAACTTTTGCATTAAATAATTCAGCTTATATATTTTTGACATAAAATAGCTAACAAATGCCACATTTACACTAGCAACTTGCATCTCGTCTTGCGCCTCATCGAGATAGGATGACGAGATGTTCGTACGCGAGCGCTGACATGAACTCTCTCTGGAACTCAGCATTCGAAATTATATTTTAAAAAAAGGTGGATGACATCTAAATCAGAATTATAGTACTACATGTAAACTCAGAAGATATTTTTTACTGAATAAAACATCAATCGTAGAGTAGTAAGTTTATAAAGATGTTTTTATGTTTCACTAAACAGTTTTACAATTTCAAGCAAAGTGTGAAACAGATGTTCCAAAAATATTGAATTTGTGGAGAATCTTCGAAGTCCTGGTTTTGAACTTCTTTTGAGAAAAATTGAACCTATAATATCAAAACAAAAGCCTAGATTCAAGATACCAATGCCAGCAAAAATGTGAATAGCGATAATTATACGGCTTTATAACTTTTTCGTATTAATGATATAAGGCGAATTAAAGCAGGAAGAAAATAATACGCAAGATCATGTAAATACTAACCATAGGTCTAAATAGGTAGGATTTATAAAGTTTTGTGTCATTCAGAGCTCTTTCAAATGCTGAATTGATGTGATAGTATAAACATTGTGCTCGTGCCTTTGACTTGCACCAAATAAACCGCTGCCAAAGCGAGCGGCACACCCAAGCAACCACGCAAGGTGAGCCTACACGATTGCATGGTTTCTACAAACTCGTGTTCATGCTATCTTGCGTAGACTCGCGGAAACTTACGCGTAAGTTTTAACTTGGCAACAGAAGAAATTGAAGAAGGAACAAAAGAAGCTACAATAACTGAACCAGAAGATTTGAAAAGAAAAGTGTAGCAAATGATGAAAGGCATAAAAAAGCTAAGCTTTTGACTGAGTCAAGTTAATGATGAACAATTTAAAAATCTTTCAATATTTTATCTACCAAATATTGAAAGATTACTAAATTGTTCTAGTTCTTATTAGTTATTATCTTATTTTTGTGCTACTCATTTTTAATTATGCTTCATTAGATTATTAAATTAGTTATAAAATTTTCAAATAAACATTTTTAAACATGTTTCTTTTTCTAATTTTTTGAGTTTTATACCAGATTTAATTATTTACACTCAAAATCTAATTAAAATTTTAAATATCTTAATCATGCAAATAAACTTTCTAAATCAGGGAAAAATATGGCAAATTTTTCTGGAAAATCTGGAAATATCAGGGAATTTTTAAATTATTACCTTGTGGCCACCCTGACTTAGCCTGATCCATTTCAATTTGTTATCATTTTTCCTGCGTGTAACAGTGGATGTATCTATAAAGTTTCCTAAAAATCCTTGATTCCTGTCTGGGTGTTAGACTTTTCATTTCTGCTAGTGTACATTTAGCACTATGATTCGTTCCAGTACAGTATTTTATTCTGTATAAAATGGTGAAATTTACAGTAGCTAGTGTACATTTATGACTATGTTTCGTTCCAGTACAGTATTTTATTCTGTAGAAAATGGTGAAATTTACAGTAGACATTCCTATTTAAATCCATAAACATCATTTTATGATCTTATGTGAATAAAGAAATTACCTCAACCATAGATTTTGGTTTAGTGTATCATAATTATTAAAATTTTGAAGCATTTCTTGAAAGCTCTGAAGTTCTGATGTGTCAAACCAACTGTATTTCTAAGATAGAATTTGTAGACCATCATGGCATTTTCCTTGAGTGTGCCGGTGTTATACTGTTTGTAATTGCCAGTTGAGCAACATAATATTTTACCGAATAGTGCTTGAAATCTTAAATATAGCAAAACTGTGTTTTACACATCATTAAGTAATTTATTATAATAGTTATTATAGGTAGGATTTTGTACTGTGTGAGAATCTGTTACTATATTGCAGTTTGTTCTGTGGTTAAATGTTGCTGATTATCAACTAGTCTTTCGTAAGCTAGTATTTCCTCATCTATATAAGTATAGAAATTATATTTGCTGTTGTAATTGTATTAAGATAAAAGAATGAATCTTTTGAATGAAAATTTTTCTTATTGTAGTCTGAACGAGGTGAAAGTGATATAGAAGATGACGGTGTTGATGCAAGAGAAATAGACATTGATGGCGCTCCACTTTCTGGCGGAGAAGGTGAAGCAGAAGATTTAGACGGGATTCCTCTTGATGGGGCAGCTTTATTGAAAGGAGCTATGAAACATCGGCCACCTATTGAGGAAGATATTGATGGAGTACCTAGTAAGAGCATAATCTCATACTGTTTAATTGGCATTTTCGTGAAAGGAACTAGGCATATTCATTTTTTTTTAAATATGAAATGCTGTTTAGAATTTTGACAGTCGTCACTGGTGAGTGTTGGGCAGATTGGGCCATTCAGTATGGAAGAGAAACTACGACTGGGGTTGGAAAATGAGGAAAAATATGAAGATAGTGGACACAGTGTAGCTCTTTAGTGTAGATATTAACGGATTCTGAATGTACATTTCATTAATTTTTTTATGTATATATTTACATTTTGTCTCTGTATTCTTCTGTTAACACTTCAAAGACTTAGGCTGCAGAGTTTAATTCCATGTCGAGTGTGCATCCTGCCGCCTTGTTATTGGGTATCCAACTTTCTTTCTACCTTGTGGATTTCAGTTATCTTTCATTTCAGCTAACCGGTTGTAGTGTAATAAGTTGGTTCTTGGTTCATTTAAGATCACAGGTTGATATTGGGTGGTTGATAATTAATACTATTTATGCAAATTATGACTGTGCCAGATAACTTAACTGTTTTGTGAAAAGTTCTTTCCTAAAGTGGTTTGCCAACCCATAGAATGGGATTTTATTAATATTTCCTAAGTACTAAGAAATAAACGGAACTCCAAATGAAAGGCTATTTAAACATTTTAATCACTGTATATTCTTGCAATAAGTGCACGTAGTTGGTATCAATTAAGTAGCAGCTTTGATCCATACACGTTTTAATACAAGTTAGTTTCTCTTAAATCTAATGGTCCTTACAGTGACAACAATCACTATGTATTAAACCACCCTCTAAAAGTTATGAAAAGTTCCTTCACTCATTTAAAAAAATTTCTAAGTCCAAAATCTTTAATGAATTTTTCTAAGTATGAAACTGCATCATTAAAAATTATTACAAGTTGGAAATACTGCCCTGAGTCCAACTCACATCAAACTGCTGTCAGAATATTAGCTACAATGAGGCTTTTGCTTTTGTTCTATTTATAACTTTTAGTGGCACTGGTGACTATGAAAATGGTGACCTATATCACCAAATCCTTCTGGAACATTCAATTTGATGTCGCTAAGAAAAAATCCCAAATTTCACTAAGTTATAGATTTAATTATTTTCTGAGTCAGCAGTGGCACAGCCTACCCTGATTTGGTCAATTTTTGAACCTTAATTTCTTTGGTTATATTCATTCTACATGTCTCAAGTTTCTGTTATACATAGATATCAGCAATTGTAGCAAACATACTAAATTTTATTCTGTTACTGTTAATAGTTCGGATGTTATTTGGATGCAAATTTGTCACTCACTCACTGATTGAATGACTGACGATCATCAGATCTCTAAGGTACTTCCCGTAGCTGTGGTACACAGATAACATATCCCCCGCATATTATAAGAAAAGCCTGAAACTTAAATTTCCAAATACCTGCCCCTTACCTACCCCCTAATGTGACATCGCTTTCTACCCTAATAACTTTATATACCTCAGATTTTCATTGCAGAGTGAGCTTACTAAGTTTAACTAATGTTTTAAAGTTTACTTCTTTCGTTTTCTTGCTTTGGAAGTTAATGAAATTGAAAAATTAATTTCAACTACGACACCCCGACATCAAAATTCCACTGTACTTCCAGTAATCCTAGAAACAAGTAATATGGTACACATATATTGTTTCATCCCTAAATCATAAGAAAAGTCTAATATTGGAGTTTTCCCCCGTATTTATTTAATTACAATCCCAAACATGAAACATTCTGGCACGTATTTGTGGCTTCATTGCATTGCTCCGGATGAAGCTATACGCCTGAGAATTTTTTATTGCATAGAGATCAGCAAGTTTAACTAATATCTTAAATTTTATGTTGTTCCTATGCTTAGTTTGGAAGTTGCTAGAAATTCATTTATGGTGGTAGTTATACCAGCGGCAATGTGCATTGGTCGGCTTATTTTTTTTTAGTGGTAACGACACTTAGCGATTCTTCCAATGTCTGTGATCTTAGTCAGCAGTAAAGAAGAAAATATAAGAAGCATGATTAATACATGTTACAAATAGATTATTAAAATAAAAAATTAATTTGCGAACATGTGTGTGTGCATGAAATAGGATCGGAGCCAACGTTTTGACTTGCATTCCCAGCATTGAGATACCCTGTGGTCTTGCATAAAGTAGAGATTAATCTTTGAAGGCATTAAAAGGAACACTTTGAAAATGAATGAAGCGATTCTGCCAGAAACTATATGGTCTTTTGATTATTTAAAAGGGTAAACTTTGGTTAAGTGTTTTTTCGGTTTTTTAATTTCAGCAATTTCATTACTGATTTTTTGTTCCATTCATATATTTGCATCTATTTCCATTATGCCTCGATATAGGACATTGACAGGTCAGAGAGAGAGAGGGAGAGAGACAAGAAAGAAGGAATACTTATTTGTGTGAAATTCAAAATTGTAATAGACCAAATTTAAATAGCGGTCACACAAAATGACGAAATTATTTTGATGGATACATTTAAATGTACAGTGAATGTTATTCCACGAAATTTTTACAGTTTCGAATTTACAATGCAGGTTTCTCAATGCAAAACATTTCGAATCAAAAGTCACTTCAGGTGAAAGGACTGCATTTACTTCACGTTTCATAAAGCTAAAGCAGTTTTCCGGCCTTAAGTCAAAATGAATATTTTAAATTCAAATGAACCATCTATAGATACATTTCATCATTTGCTTTGGTTAGTTCAGAAGCTGAAATTTAGGATACAGTCGTGCATGGAGTGTATCGTTTTATTTTTAAAGGTATTGCAGGTGATTAAGCCAAACAACACATGCTAATAAAATATTGGTGTACGTTCGCAACCAATGACATCAATATATACAGTATATAATATATCTATGCTCATAGCAAACGCAATAGAACAAATTCAAATAATGATAATTACTCTTTCATGAAAGAAACTAAATAACTTAATGAATTACAGTCGAATTTCGACCCCTGGCCAATCACTAGTTATTATTATTATTTGTTATGTAATTTACTTTATTTACATCCAGAACTTTACTTCTTTGGTGCTATTATTAAAGACTTATGACCGATTTTTATGTTTCAGTTGTGTGCATAATTTCGTCTGATGATTAAAAAATCTTTATTATTACTCATTCTTATTATGCTGAAACTTCATATTTTGGGTTCTTTTAGTGTTTAGAACATTATATTACAACAATTTTCCTTTATTTTAGTTTATAAACTGTGTTTCTTTATGTCTTTTATATCATATTGTTGCATTGCTTGTGATATCACAGGAATAGCTGTATTCCCACTTTCATAACGTCACTTACAGATTCCCCCCCACCCTCCCCCCATTAATCAATCTTCCCTCTTAATAAACCATATGTTAAACTTTTTATGTTCATTCTTAGAAACTGTTAAACTACTATATCTGTACGGCATGACCTCGTTGGCTTTACTACAGCACACAGCACCAAACTAACTTTGTTCTGTTTATAACCTGATACAAGACTGAATTTCAATCATTTAAAGGTGGCTAAGAGCCTTGTTACGTTACACTATCTTTTAACTTAAAGTTTTTTAATTTAATGTTTATATCTTCGTTTTGGCAGTATAACAAATTGGTTCTCAAATATTTAAAAAACTATTTTAAATCTCAAACTAGTTTTTTAATTTAGGATTTTTATGGCTTTATGCCTTGTCAACATTGAGGTCATTAGAGGTGGGAAAGGATTGGGGACAAGGAATTGGAAGGAATTCAGCCAAGGCCTTCTGAAGGAATCAAAAAGAGACCACTGGATCAAGACATTAGAAGAATTGGACCTGGCAAGAGATAGCCTCAAGACATGGAGACTTCTAAAACGCCTAAACAACTATCCATCGAAGATCACTGGACATTCCAAAATTAATGCAAACCAAATTGCACATTAGCTACTCATGAATGGGAAGTAAATTCATAAAGGTAGATCACTTAATAAAAACGCACAGAAACAGTCGGGAAGAGATGAACAACTCTTCTGGCCTCGCATTCGGGAGGACGCGGGTTTGAATCCCTGTCCGGGCATCCAGATTTGGGATTCCATGGTTTCCCCAGATCACTCCAGGCGATTGCTGGGATGCTTCCTTCAAAATGGCCATGACCGAATTCCTTCCCGTTCCTTGTACCCAGTCCCATCCCGCCTCTAATGACCTTACCCGTCAACGAAGCGTAAGGCTGTAAAAAAAAAAACCTGAGCCCTTGAGTATGTCAGAGCTGGAAAAGGTTATTAACGAGTGCAAAACAGGGTAGTCGGCAGGCATTGATGACACAAATAGTATGAACACATATCAAATTCCGAAGGTGTGGCGGAGGATGAGAGTGATTGCCCTGCTGAAACATGGAAAAGAAGGGAACAATCCCAAATATTTTAGACCCATAGCATTCTTGTGTCACCTTTACAAACTATTTGAACGAACAGTTTATAGAGGATGGATTTGAGACTCATAAGGCCATGTATGTGGTCTTTGTGGACCTGTCAGCAGCATACGATACTGTTAAACACCAAGTACTCCTTGACAAGGTCTACAATCTGATAAAGACCCCCAGATTAGCCAAGCTCATCACTACTCTTCTCCAGAACCGTAGGTTTTTCGTTGACTTTCAAGGACAGCTCAGCTGATTGAGGGTACAAAAAAAAATGTCCTACCTCAAGGTTGTGTACTGGCCCCAGTCCTTTTCAGCATTTATACAAATGATCAGCCATTACATCCAGCTATCAGGAGCTTTGTTTACACTGATGACCTGGCCCTAGCCTCACAGAGCTTGAAGTTGTAGAATGAAATTTGTCTGCTGTCCTTGAAGGCCTATCAAGCTGTTATAGAGAAAATCACTTAAGACATAACCCTTCAAAAACTGAAGTGTCTGCCTTTCATTTAAAAAACAGGAAAGCTCAGCATAAGTTGAAAGTAATGTGGTCAGGTATCGAATTACAGACATGTAACACCCTAAAATATCTAGGAGTGACACTCGACAGAACTCTCACATATAAAAACCACGGCATGAATTTCAAAATAAAAACATCAACAAGAAACAACTTAGTGTGCAAACTAGTTTTATCACAGTGGGGCAGTCAACCACAAACGACACATACATCAGCAATGGCCCTTTGTTACTCTGTTGCAGAATATGCATGTCCAGTTTGGTACTTGGTCATCTCAAACCAAACAGGTGGATGTAACCCTCAATAACACCTGTAGACTAGTGACAGGCTGCCTAAAGCCTTCCCCTGTCGACAGGCTTTACCAGCTGTCGGAGATTGCACCACCCAGTATCCAGAGAGAAGTGGCTTGAACAAGGAGAGGACAAAAGATGAACGGGAAAGCGCTCATCCGCTGCACGGCCATACACTGCCAGCCCAGACTCAAATCCAGGAAAAGCTTCCTGAGAATGTCGCGGGAACTAATTGGATCACCTGAAAAGGCAAGACTACAGTTGTGGAAAATGAAGATCCCTAACAGTTGCAGAGCGCTTGCCACCTGGTCACGCAGAGGACTGGAATGTCTGGTGGTCTTTAAATCGATTGTGAATGGGAGTGGGCAGGTCCAAGGAAAACCTGGTGGAATAGGGTTATAGTGTTGCTACCAATATTAAGTGCGAGTGTGGTGAGGACCAAACAATGAACCATATGCTCGATTGCCCTATGTGCCCTTCAAGCAACATCGAATGCACTTGAGGTTGCGAAGTACTGATCAAATTTTTTTTTAAAGATGTTAATTTGTACAATGTTTTAACTATGTATTTTGATGTTTATGATTCAAGAATAATAATAATAATTCCGGCTTTCTTATAGAGTGATTTTGGAAAACCACTTGATTGAAACCTGCATTTTCACAAATGTGAGGCCAGAGTGTTACCACTCACCCATCACATTCAGTGATTTTTCATATCATAATAGCAGAGAACCTGGCATTGCCCAGTTTACTTGAGAATGATTTACAGTACACTATTTTTATACTTGTGATGTGAATCATGTGTACCAAGTTTAATTAATTTACCACCAGCTATTTCTGGAAGTAAACTAAACACTGATATAACCGAAAAATTCCCAGAACTGGGTCAATTGGATGCTGTGATACAGAAAGTCAGTTTACATTTGGTCCAGACATCATTTGAACCTAATCATACCATCTAATGTTGCTGCTTGATAATCAAAACATATTCCATTCACACATTAATATATATATATATATAGCGTTCTGGTGGCTCAGTGCCTAAGCGCTTGCTTTCAAAACGTTTGCTGCTCCTGCCCCGGGCACGAATCCCGGCAGGCGCAGGAATTTTGAAAGTTGTGTTTGGTCATATGAGCTATGCCAGGACGCTCCGTGGTTCGGATTCCACGTTAAACTGAAGGTCCCAGAGGAAAGGAACTGGCCGTCTTACCTCTGACACAATGGCTTAGTATGCCTCCTTCTGGAGGATCCAACCAACCTTCGGGTTGTGGACTAAGTTAAGTTTATATATATATATATCTGGAATATATCTGGTTGTTGGGGTATCACACAGAAAATGCGGATTTTTAGTGGGTTTGTACAACTTGAAAGCTTGGGGTCCAACTTAAAATCTGACGTACATGTTCAGATGTTAAAACACATTTATTTTATAAATATTCTGACACTATCAAAAAAAAAAAAAAAAAAACTGTGGATTTCAATAAAGAACATTTAACACTTAAAGGGGGAGTGGGGTTAGGCTTTTATAAACCAAATGGAGATAGTATTTTTACGTTTGATTTAAAGCATATGTGTGCAAAGTTCCATCGAAATCATATAAAAACAGTAGGTTTTTATGAAGAACATTTGCAAAAATTAAAAGGGGGGGGGGGGTGAGGGATTGTATTTTGTAAACAGAATTTATGCATTTTTTTTCTTTGTTTTTAGGTTTATGTGTGCAGTGTTCCATCGAAGTCTGATAAAAACCTGTGGGTTCCTATAAAAAAAATATTTGAAATTAAGACTGATGGTGGTATAGTGAGAGTAGAGTTGGGCCTTTGAAAGTAAATTTATACAGTATTTTTTTGGTTTGTTTTAAATTATAGGTGTGCAATGATCCTTAAAATGGGATGGAAACTGTAGCTTTGGATTAAGAATGTTGTCAAAAATTTAGGGGGTGGAAAGGGGGAGAGGGGTTGGGTTTTTCTAAAACTAATGTGAACAGTTTTTGTCTCTTTGTTTTAAAGTATACGTGTGCAAAGTTACATCAAAATTGGATAAAAATGTGGGATTGTATAAAAATTAAGGGTTGTAAAGGAGAAGAGGACCTTTTTTTGGAAATTCTTTTGTTTAAAAACTTTCTCCATGATAAAATACATATATGTGCCAACTTTCATGGTGGTCAGTCAAACCGCATGGACTGTAGCTTTATATAAAGAATACTGACAGAAATTGAGTGGGTGGAAAAGGGGAAAGAGGTTGGTTTTTCTAAACCAAATGTTTACAGCTTTTTTTCTCTTTGTTTCAAAGTGTACATGTGCAAAGTTCCATCAAAATTAGATTGGAAATGTGGATTTGAATAAAAATCAAGAGGTGAGAGGATGGTTTTTTGGTCAGAAACCTTCATAAAAAAGTACAGTCGGGGACAAAATTCGCGAGACCCTTCGCCTTTCGATTATGCTTCGTTCAAGACACGACTACCTCATGGGACAGCATAATTGGTAGGTGGTACACTAAATTCATCTTAAGATAGACCTCTCATACCCAGCACCTTACCCAACACTAAAAAAATGAGTTCGTGCTCAAGAGACTCTGACACTCAGAGGCAAAGTTCAGCATTCTACAGTAAAAATAATCATGAGTATCAACATTTTAGTCATAATAATTACTGAAATAACGAAATCGATTGATTATAGAGGAATGATACTGCTTTTTGTAATTTTGACACGCATTGTGTATTTTGTTTTTCCGAATAAACGGTTAACAATTTGCCAGCAAACGTAATTACATGACGTATACTGAAAAGAATCGCTAAATTACCCATGGATAAAAGTCTGTAAATCCAATAAGAGAGTTTGAATGGACTTGTCACACTTCCTAGCGCTGCAGCGTTATGGAACTGTGTGTGACAAACACACAAAGTTTAAGCATAAGTAGAAGTTGCAAATATTCAAATGGTGAACTAAATCACAAAATATAAATTAACTATTTCTAGATACTTCAATGGTTTTTAATAATTAAATTTTAATTTTGTTTTCACCATAACACATTTAGAAGGTAAACTTACCTTGATGGTGGTAGCAACAGTTGTAGTGTAATAATACTAATTAATTACTGTAAATCCGTCTGCAATGTGATTTAGCGGTTTCAGATTTTAAAGCTGGGGGGATGGAAGTATGAAACCTTTCATATCTACCTTTGTTTCCACCTTACATTGATACTTCTTTACTGTTTTGTGTCAAGAATTATTTCTTGCCTTCCAGGCCTGTTGGATTAGAGGTAACACTCTTGCCTGGCATTTGGCAGGACGCGGATTCAAATCCCGACATCAAATTCCAGTTTTCCGTGGTTTCCGAAAGTCTCACCAGTTGAACTCCGGAAATGTTCCTTCAAAAAGCTGTTACCTAAAAATATTTCTGCTATTCTAGTTTTCAGTACTCTCAGAATTCTAATCACATTGGTGTCGGAGAAAAGAAAGCGAAAAAGGAGGAGGAAAAAACCGAATGTAATCTGTGAATAGTAACACTCTAACCTGGCTTCCCCAAGAACGTGGGGTTTAAATCCCAGTCCAGCCATCCAGATTTGGGTTATCGATGGTTTCCAGGTGAATGCCGGGACGGTTCCTTCAAAAGGCCTCGGCTGAATTTCTGCCCATTCCTTGCCCTTAGACCTTTCCTGCCACTAATCACCTCAATGAGGTCTTAGGGCTGATTGATGTCTAAAAGATTATTAAAGGGGAAAAAAGAACTGGAGGTATGAATTGGGAAGAAATTCAGCCATGGCTTTTTTGTAGAATGATTCCGGCACTCATGGAATGATTTCGATTAATCATGCAGTATTGAAATCTGGAGATTTGAACTAGTGTCATTTTGAATGCGAGGCTTGAGCATTACGGGACTCTCGGTCACTGGTCCATTATGGCCTGCGGCATGGGTGTCAAAAGTAAGTGTAGTATATGTCTCGTGTCATACGCAGGATGACCAAAAGGCAACTGGCTGCTTCGATAATATCTCACAGATCCATACCATCTCACAAAAAAAATATTCTTTGTTTGGTGCCAGGTGGTAATCCAGCTTAGTACTAAGAAGAGTGTAAGGATATTACGATAAAAAATTTGGAAAGTTGGCGTACTGTAGCGAGGTTCTTTAGTAGACAGGGAGGGGTGTTTAATTTCAGTTGAGTGAGTAGGACGTGATCTCTTTAAGACTATGCGTGGTTATTATAGAAGAAATCCTTCCAGCTAACTTGAGGAAATTTTTGCTTAGAGGTAAGGAGGAAGGAACTGACCTGACAAATGTTTTGAGGAAGTGTTAATTTACTAGTCACTCTGAGGAAGGAAAAACAATTGTTCAGTCCAGCCTCAGAAGCACGGTGCTAGTGAACTGGCTCGCTTTGCAGAGGACGCCGGTACAATCCGACCCGGGCATAGGTAGCTTTAATTAAGTGTTGTGTTTGTCCTATGTTGTCCTTTCACTTGAGATTATCAACAACACTAGAAGAATCTGACACAACTGAGGAAAATGAAACACAAATGACTCCGTCTGAGAAAGGAAAAAGAGCCAAATGCCATTAAACAAGGAAACATCTTTAGTAAAGTTAGCTCTAATAAGGTGTGTGAATATAATCATCCGTACTTGAAATTTGTTGCTTTTAGTATGACGAGCGCCCACTAATACAGCGACAGACATTTTCCGGAAAAGAAAAATAGAAACAACTTCACATAAAATATTATTAAAATTGCATGGTCATAGTTAGAGGACGGATGAAAGTGTTCAAAAATAACATTGACTTAATACGTATTAGCCGTCAATAAATTCTGAAATATACTCCTCGTGGTTTCGACTTGAGAATACTCTCATTGTATCATGCAAATGTTCTACTCGTATTATTTCATTTCAAAATTAATTAATTAATATTCCGTAATGATGCAGCTGGAAGTGTCCGTTGAGGAAAATTGATCTGCCTCCATCTGCTGATTTAAATATTTTATGACCTTTGATGTCTGCGACCATTTAACCTGCTCCAGTTAATGACTATTTTAACGACTATTGTGTCAGGCTTTGCTGTGGTAATGTGGCACACAATAGTGAAGCCAACACAAGACGAACATCACACTCATTTAAAACCACCCATGTCCGTGAACAGATTCGAATTGGCGACCCTTACAATGTGATGACAGTGCTCTAGCCCCTACACTGGTAGGTCCAGCTTAAGTGTCTTGGTTGGGACTCTAGTTAAGGAATTTGTGACTATGACTGTAGTCATGGTTTGCTAACACGGATGACAGTTCCGAAGGCCCACACAACTAGAAAATTATCAAACGTTTCAGGCATGCAATTTTCCTCATCCTACTTCAACTACTCTGCATATATTGCTACCTGATGCTATTGTGGGACACAATTTAATACACGAAAGAATTATACAGGAGTGGAACCATATATCCTTGAGGAAGCAGGTCTTTCTAACCTTTATTTAATTTGTTTCTAGCTTTAACCCTCTTCGACGTCGAGGTCAATGGAGATGGGAGTGGACTGGGGGCAAGGAACGGGCCTTTTGATGGAACCTGATGGACCTGGGTTGTTTTTGAGAAACAGTAGAAAATTCATATCTGGATGGCCCGACAGGAATTTGAACCCGCGTCCTCTTGATTGCAAGGCCAGAACGTTACAACTCATTCATCATGCTCATTTTTCTGAACTGACTATAACAAGTATACATACAGGACTGACCAGGCCATGGATTTTATTTAATATATCTATCCTTCAGCCTACTAGTGGGTGCAGAAAAATTTGATCCACTAGAGCAGTGGTTCCCAATTAGTTTTCCCTATCGCCATTTCAAGAAACAGCTCAATCTCACGTACCCCTAACTGCCTGTGCCGCTGCGTTCATCACAATGCAATTCTTTGCATTATGACATTACAGAAATTTAATTTACACACACATCCAAACACAGCTTGATTGTCTTCAAAATATAATTTGGCAATACAAATGTTTCCCTTACTTTTCAACTATCTTAGTGATTGTCTTTGCCAAGAGATTAATGTGCATACCCATTGAAGCAGCCTCTAATACCCCTGGGGATATGCGTATCACTATTTTTTATTCATTTTTTGCAACTATCTTAGTGATTGTCTTATCCAAGAGATTAACTTGCGTACCCCTTGAAGCAGCCTTACATACCCTAGGGGGTACGCGTTCCACTAATTGGGAAACACTGCACCAGAGATTTCAGATCTTAATCACTTCTTGTCTCATGAATTTGGAAGCAACCATAATACAGTTTTTCGAAGAAAACATCAGATTCCTTTTACAAATCTAGCTTCTTTCGGTTTGAAAAGCAATCGTCCATTTCCTTCAAATTACAGACATAAGAATTTTAAAAGCTCAACTGTATATGGAATTAGCCAACGTCACTAACTGTAAGATAGATAGCATTATTTTTCCAAGACCATTCTTCCTAGTAGAAAATGCATTCAGCGAGAAGAATTATGACACTGTTTCAAATCCCCGTGGGTATCAAACTTCTTTTTTCTATGTTTTCTCAAAATCTTTCCAGTAAATTGGCAGATATAGAAAACTCAAAACTTGGTTTTCGGATAGTTATTACAGCAGTTGCATTATACGTAAAGTTGGTATTTGCTAGATTAGTCCCAAACATTTTGGTTTATAAAAATTTATTGTGTGTTGATTTTATAGTCTTGGTTTGTTACAGAACTGTCTATAAATTTAGATTGATATCTCTGCTTGTAAATCAATTGGAACATAGTGAATTATATATTCATGGATGTAATAATAGAACAGGGAATAGCATTAAACAAAAAATATTACTTTGTGCTAGACTTGAGAAAGAAATACCTCTTATACCAAACCTTTAGCCAAAGATGGAACAAACTTCAGGTAAACAAGATAAATGATTTCTTTAGCTGTTGTTACTTGGGAAAGTGGTTGTTATTAATGTCATAAAAAGAGTTGTGAATGTAGCACACATATTAGTTACTGCAATCAGTTATGTGCATTTGTTTACAATTGATAGAAGCTGTTATTGTTAAGATAGGGAGAAAATGATGTAGTTCCACCATTACAGCTAATTGTGTGGACACATACCAATAAAAATAAATCTCCAAGATAGTAGACATCATGGCAAAGAAGACATTATTTTCTGTTTGAGGTAGATTCTATTTTCTTTCTCTCACCTGAATGAATGGTCCTTCCATAGCAAGAAGGACTTATGTGAAAGATCTCTTTCACAATCCCCACAGGGACCTGTTACAAATGTTCCAGGTGCAGGTCAGATGCACCTGTGGTACTGTAACGGGCTGGCCTTGTGTTTAGGTGGCTGCGTTTGGCGTTTTGACTATTAACTGGGAATGTGGCTTTACATGTGACTGACCTTGGCGTTTATCTCCTCTTCTTATCTTCTCCCGGATACCGTCTTGACTTCTTGCAAGTTAACTAATTAATTCAATCAGGATTGTCTGACACCACGTGTAGGTCACGGCCCTTTTCTATTGGAATACTATATACTCAAATGATCAAGACGGAATGTGGATAAACGGTTTAATGGAATCAAGCTGCCGATAGTACATTTGACGATGATACCAAGAAGTAGAGTCCACACTTGTTCCACTGGATCGCTAGTCTGATCGAAGAAGATATTAAGTGAAAGTCAGTCTATTAATACTGGATGGACTTTAGATCGTTACAATGTCCAAGGTAGGGCGGCTAAGCTTTAAGCTAGCGGTTTGCTACCTGATGTTGCTCCTAAGCTCGCTGGTAATGAATAGCATGATTTATTGGTTGTACAGGGCCCACTACGGCTCTGTTTTGCGTCACAAGAAGGTATTGTTGACGTGCTATTCAGCATTCCTGAACGGGGCAATGACTTTGCTTGTGTCTGCACTGTGTGACTGCAACTCTCCACTCTAACTTCGCCAATGTCTCCAACATTTATAAATTCATTCTTAATTAATACTAAAGCCCAAAACGACCTTTACAGTACCTTAGCTGTAAACTTGTGAGTGCTACAAGTTTTCCATATCGTAAATTCCTTGCATGTTTCAACATCCACCGTAGGCGTTATGGTGGAATGTTGTGTGTCTTGGAGTGTGGCAACTAAGAACCAGATTAAGGCCCTTGATCCAACTGTCTTCTGTATTAGCTTCTCCGGAATGGTTACAACTCCTGTCTTGAAAGTAAGTATTGCTGCTCAGTCATCCATTACAGGCATGAGCTCAACTAAAATTTGCTCATGTGAATGCTTACATGGTGCAAAACCTGCCATGGTCATAACACTTAAGAGTGAGACATGGATAGCAACACTTTGGTGGGACTTGAATGGCTTTCAGGCTCATAAAGAAGAAGTAAACTCTCAGCTTGGTCTAATCCTTTGTCTCCAGCAGACCCATTTTAAACCAATACGTCTCCCAGTGACGAGGGTAGAACCTATCGGGCCCCTCCTATCGTGTGCAAAAGGATATCGGGTTTCTTAGCGAATTGAAGACTGCTGGCGGTGCCATGTTAGTGGCAAATGGTAGCGGGAACTTAGAAATCCTCCTACAGTCATATAACAAACCACTGCAGAATGGAAATATTTATACTGTTAACGATATTCACTTGTCCAAAGAAGATCAAATAACACTAACCACAAGCTAATTATAGAATTTCGATTGAGTATCTTAACTTTAGAACTTGTTTTCTTCATTATGAACAATGTTTTTTCTCCTTCTTCAAGTAGGCTAATTTAACTGATCCGGAGAGATGTTAACGTTTCAATAATATAAGAAGTAACCGATTTATAGATATAACAAAGGAACGCTGATGAAATACCAGTACACAAATCTGTGAGGTCGTGCTTCCGAAGTTGAGCAATCATTTTCTATTCAATTTTACATTCAAAGACAGAATCTGACATTCATCACATTGAAATGAAGGAGGAGATCCTGCAGTTCAGTATACTATCATCAGTTCAACATCTGGAGAGTAAAATGATTATATTAATAACAATTATATCATTCAGACAACAATATAAGGAAAATAAATACAAGAAGTCAACTTTTTTATTTCTTTTATCAATTATAAAACAGCACAGTTGTGTTTAATTGCTGTCTGATTGACACTTTCTGCTTTTTTTTATACACTTTTGCAACATGGTCATGCCACACAGTCTTCATACGTTCTGACTTCTTTATAAACATTTTCAGAAAGAATTGGCATATTTCTTTCCTTTGGAGGAGATTGAGCAATAGTCTTCTGAAAAATATTAGATACTGTTGATAATATACATTTCATATAGCATGGTAGTAATTTAGAAAAGAAGGAACAATTTCCTTAAATATTTGTTCACAAATAGAGAAGTACTTCTAGATATGGAGCAGCTAAAATAATAAAGGTTAAATTTGAATAATATTACAGTATTTTGAACATACATTATTGCAAAGCTTATAGTCCTTACCTTCGGTATATTATTTGGAAAGCTGAAAATTATTGGTAGCGCAAAAGGTTTCAGGATCTTTTTATTTCCATTTTTCTAGAAACATTCTTTCTTGAAATTCTTGGAACATATAATACTATGTTCCAAGGGAGTAAAACTGTTTGGCGTATTTTAGCAAACCATTCCCTCAATTTATTCAAATCTTGGAGCAGAAATCTGCATTGAAATAAAATATTAAACATGTGATCAACACTGTAAGATCACATACGTGAGTGAAGACCGCAGAAAATTCGAAGCTTATTTAAATGCCTACTTACTTGTGAAACAAAAGATTTGTGCCTCTTGTAGTACGGTTGGTGCAGTCATATGCAGCACAAGACTTAACCATCGTAGAAAGTGCATGTAAGCAAAATAAACGAGCACTTGATCACTTCGACACGTTCAACTGTACAAAAATATACACTGAAAGCTACTGATTGCCCCTAATATGGCGGCAGGCGCATCTTTTAATTTGTGAAGGAACACTTGCACCGTTGCTCCTTCTAGTGTATAATATTTCAACTTCTTTGGAACCTATACAGGAATGGCAGTATCGAGGGTGATAAAACTAAAGGAACGGTGACTCTTTGTCCAAAACACCATCCACTCCTAACCTGTTGTTCTCATCTCTCCCTTACAAGCAGTAGTTGTAGTCATATTTTCTGACCGTATATTCTATTTATCTACTACCCAGAATGCCCATTGTTTAGGGAGCGTCTGTAAACTATGTGGCTCCATGTTAGCCTCTTTTAAACCTTCCTCCCGACCCCCTCCCCCTTTCACCCCACACATGCTGACGTGACCTTTGCTTTGAGACACCCCTTTCCACCTCCGAGCAGAACATATTTTTTTCTCTCTCTGTTAATTCCATTAGACAGTTTGTGCTTTTTTATCTAACAAGACTATTGTTAAAATGTGTGTGTATAATGAACAATACAAATATCTGCTTTATATACTTCTGTATTATTAATCTGAATTCTATATTATTATGAATGAAGTGGTGACTAGTCACTACTTCAAATGATCAGTTATTGGGAAAATCTCTTTCTCAAATACATTCAGGCATCCTGTTCTTCTTAAGGTGGTACTAAAAACATTCTTATCATCTCGTTTAACATTGTTTATTAATTGATTAGAAAAACAGAGATCCATTTTTTTTTGTTTGCTGCGATTTCTTTCTACATTACCAGAGAATGATTCTGTGTTCCACTTAAAATATTTCTATGATTTCATCACGTAAAGGAATAGGAACTTTATTACGACGCCAACGATTCCTGAGTGCAATAGTTCATTGACACCATTTTGGATATTGAAAACGTCCTGGAAAAACATTTCCAATAAGCCTTATAAAGTTTATTGTACACCGCCATTTCCCACCACACTTTTCACTTGAAACAACATTTCGGATTGCACAGTAATTAAATGTGCTGAAATTCACTTCACAGAATAATAAACAGATGTGCTCTTGTCTTGGTGGTGAACAAGATATTTGAACAACCTGTGACCATGTATAAAAATGTTCGTTAAATAAAAGTTTATGCTAGGTTAATATAAATTAGTCACCAATCTGTTGAATTAACTGCAACACATAATGGGAGGCTGTAACATAGAAATGAATAGTCACTGTTGATAATTCACCACTTTTTTTATAGTTGTGAAGTTAAATGCCTTAGGATAGCATCGATTCTTCAATAGTCCTTCACGAAGAAAGCTGGTCATCGCAACTAACAGTTTCGAATCACTTCAGGAAAGCTTTCACAAAAAACCCAAATTTTCATTAATGTTAAAGTTTTAGCTCGGGCTGAAAATTTTTACAAAGTTCTTTAGTGCAGTTTCACTCACAGAATTACTAAGTTCATGTTACACAAAATTAATTCTGGAGTCACACCTCAACCGTAAAAATTCTGTGTTCCACTGCTACATGTTTGGGAAAAATTACAAGTCCAGTGCCTTCTACAATATCACAGACACAACCGCCTCAGAAGGTGTGTGGCGAGGCTCGCCTGTTGTGTTCTCAAAACTTATAATGTAACAAGGAAGATATTAATTTTTAACTTTTAATGCAATTTGTTCTATTTGATCAGAATTCTCTGCTCTATCTTTTGACATCTGCCTCTTTGGAATGAATTGTTCACAGGAGTTCAGCCGGATAGTGTTGTAAAATGACAACGTTTCGACAACCGGTTCGATTGTCTTCATCAGGTCTACTACTTCAGATATTATTACCTGAAATCACAAACTAGACTGGCTTCGCAGCCGGCAAAAATCTAACTCCGTCTACCAATGATTGCCAGGACGCCCAATCAGCATTCGGCAGAACTTGAAAGGCGCCGTCGTCACAATCTGCCAGTTGAGGGATGGGTGACCGGGTATGGCTCCATACATAGTCTGCAACATTGATACCCTCAACTGGCAGATCGTGATGACGGCGGCTTTCCAGTTCTGCCGAACGCTGATTGGGCGTCCTGGCGATCATCGGTAGACGGAGTTAGATTTTTGCCGGATACTAAGCCAGTCTAGTTTGTGATTTCAGGTAATAATATCTGAAGTAGTAGACCTGATGAAGACAACTGAGCCGGTTGTTGAAACGTCGTTGTTTTTCAACACTATCCGGCTGAACTCCTGTGAACAATTCATTGCATCAATGTGCTGGGAAAGTCTCCACTCACATATCTGCCTCTTTTTTTTGCAACTCTCCCCTATTCATTTTTATTTTGATATGTGGTAAGTGATGATGTGTATTTTCCATGACCTGTCTGATGACAGTCTACATATCCAGATACAAAAATTCCTTTTTCACCCTTAAATCTCAAATGTATTGTCAAACTGTTATTATATTATTATATTATATTGGATTATTCTATTTCGTTTCAACATTTATTCGGCTTCCTGACTGGTTTGTTTTAAATATTGATTTTCTTTATCCCTCTAAAAACATACTTAGGATTTACTTACGGCCTCTATTTTTGATCAGAATGCATTTCTCGGTACTGACAACATAGTGTCCTAGTTAAATTTTGATGAGTATTTAAACAACAGACTTCTATTGTATAACTTGTTTTTCATTGTCTGCTGATGCTATGATTATGCTAGCCAACCACATGGTGAATGAATCTTAAAATTGCTTTACCATCTTTAATAAAAAAAAATTACCCTATACAAGACTAATATCAAAATTAACGTTTTTAATTGTTCTACTCATGCAAATAAATGTGGCGATATTCATACACTTTAGAATTATGACTTTTATTTTTGATATATTATTTCAACTTTGGTTTAATTTTGAATTTAAAAGTCATTTATTATAAACACTGTTTTATATATCAGTCTACTGTGTTAGAGGCTTCGATTAAAGCCCCCCCCCCCTTTTTTATCTATTTTGGAAAGCCTTTTTATCCATGACGAGAACAAAGTTAGAATTATTTTATCAACGAGCAGTCGGATGACATACAGGTGATCCAAATCAAAACAGCATTCCCCCCCTCCCTCCCCAAAACAATATTAACTGTCACTTGTGTGGAAAATCCCATATGACATTTTTAAGCAAATTTGAGTCTAGGTACTGCATTCCCAGTGTTTATCGGCACGTAATGCCCCATGGTGTTTTGGTTAATTCAAATACACTTGGCCCATGCAACCTAAACACTAAGTCACACATGACAGTATACAGGGTATTCAAAATATTGAGCTAATTAAGTCTGACAAATAAAATGAATGAAAAGCTCTGTAGTTTGGCCCATACCTCTCCCCCCCCCTCTCCCTCCTTCCAACCATTTACCCCAACATACTTTTTTCTACCCAACCCCTACCCCCCCTTGACCAAGCCACTTAGTTTATGGACACTCTCTTATAATGAATTGTCAGCACAGGCAATACCAGCTGGGCCAGGTTTCTTTGAGAGGGATTACTCCTCTATCACTCCACCACTTTGTCCTGGCTTGCGGCAGGCAGAACCTGGCTTCTCAAATGTTTGACTCAGGTTTCCTGGAGTCAGTGCAGTTATAAAGTGTATAAAATGGGTACCCTCAAGAATTTCAAAATGACTCGTTTCACCACTCCTTCCTGTACGTCCTTCATTTTCAATGTGCTTTCCTTCAATTGTTGACTCTGCAGTGGGAGGTGGATCATGACTTTAATGGGAGCGATCACTTTGCTGTATGGATGCATGTGGGGGAAACAATAGACTCAAATGGAACACCAGCAAAGCTGATTGGCAGTTCTACCACTGTCCATTCTTTCTTGCATAACATTGAGGATAAGTTGAATCAGAAGTGTTTCACCTGGCAGTTGATGTTTCCATTCCAAAATTTTCAGGAATGCTGTGAAGAATAACCCTCTCGTACTGAATGATGAACATTATTCTGCTGTTCGTGGTCACAGACGGGCTTTGCATTATTTTAGGTTCCACCCAACACCTGACAGCATAGCATCATTGTGAATTGTTTGAGCTAAGGCACATTGTGTTATCAAAGAGAGCAAAAAAAGTTGTGGCAGAGCTTTATGAGAATCATTAACCATTCCACAGCATCGTAAAATGTATGGGAGTCTATCTGCTGCTTATCTGGATTAGTGGATCAGGAACATTAAGTCACTGATGAGCGAAGCACCCCATAGCTGATAGCAGAGTCCTTCACTACAATCGTTTCGTGTGCCACCTTGGACCTTCGTGTCAAACAACATAGAATTGTTGCCAAAAGAGATGTTTTATGCTTGACTTTGTCAAATACAGAGGTGTTCATTACCCCATTCACATCATGGGAGCTGGAGTCTGCCCTAAATGGTACCAAAGAAACTGTGTCAGGGCTGGCATGATTCTGTATCAGATGGTGAGGCATCTTAGCAAAGATGTTAGAGTACCTTTTAGATATTTTAACAATATTAGGATCAAAGTATGCTTCCTCAATTCATTGAAAGAAACCACAATAATCTCTCTTTCAAAACCTGGCAAAGACAAGATGTTACCAGTCCACTGTTTTATATATATCTGGTTGTTTACTACACAGTCAGCTAGACATAATATTGTTTTAATTTCTTTTAAACCTAGTTTGCACTGTTACAGCCAACCAGGCACTGTAAAGTTTTTGGTTTTATTGGCCCTTGTAAAGTCAAGATTTCAGTATTTTACTTTATTTAGCTGTCTGTATGACTGACCTCTTTGTAGTTGACCATGAAAACGGTAACTTTGTTACTTTGAACCATGTTGCCAAACCAGTTGCTGCTAGGTCACTAAAGACCTTGTTATAAATGTACTCTAGTGTCCAAATAACATCATCTTTCAGAATGATTTTCAGTGACACCGTAGCATTGTATGTGATGTCCTCTAAATTTTCTTTGATTAGTATTTATAAATTTTTGTGGAACAGTGTCCTAAGAGTATAGACACTTAAACAAAAACTCTGCAGCATGTGTGATATTCCATTGTATTGGCAATATGAGTGTTTAGGTCAATGTCACACAGTACTTTATCGTTGACTTAACAAAATGGCAAGGTGGCAAAATTCAAGTACATATACGGTGGAAGAAGAGAGAGAATTAAAATCTAATCTTCTTTACTGAGAATTGCCTATTAAAGTGATAAAAAATTTAATCACATCTGTGGCTTGTGGGTTGCTTGCGGATTTATATTCAGTTTCCAATTCTGTTTTGATGTTCTTAAGATGTGACAAAAGTTACAACTCCAACCTGTTCAGTATTGACTTATCATCAATCTAACAGTGTCAATTTTTTAAATGAAGTGAGACTTATGACAGAATTGAGAGATAAGGTAATTTAGATTTTTATGATCTATTAAACATTTATTTTGATTAGCAAATATGAACCATTAATTGGGAGTGTAAACATAATTGTTACATATTTTCAGTTTTCAAAATTTCAGTATCTTATGCTTAAATTTTTATTTACAGTGGATGATGACATTGATGGCCAACCCATGGAAGATGATGTTCCTGAGTTCGAACCACAGCAGCAACTTCTAAACCTGCCAAAAGGAGATAAGCCCAATATGCCAGCTGGTTTTGTACCGTCTCGTTGGGAGACAGTAGACCCAGAACAGGTTGAAGCACAAGCTATGACAACTAGCAAATGGGACATGCTTGAACATACTGAACCACAAGAGCATACAGAAGTTATGGAAGACCAAGGAGATAGTCCTGGTGGTGATGACTCACAAGAAGGGGATTATCAGAACTATGAATCAAGGTATGGTGAAGGTGCATGAGATTTAATGAAAGGGAGTTGATTGTTTAGACATATTTGTTCCTATGAAAATAGATTGTAAAGTAAGGTTCCCTTATTTCTTAAAAATAGATAACAAAATTTATTTTAAAAACGAAATGCATCATTTGAAAGCTTAAACATTGTTCTATTCTTCAAAGTAATCACAATTTCAATCCTAGCATTTTTGTAGACACTCCTCCCACTTTCGTATGCCCACATCACAAAATTTTGCCTCAACCTGTTGAGATAGCAATTCATCTCTTCTTTAACTTTGTTGTCCACCCAAGTGTTCCTTCAATTTTGGAAATGTTTTAATCACTAGATGCTATGTCCACACTGTAAGGCAGGGGGTCGATTACAGTCCATCCAAGCTGTTTTAGAGGTCCTTGGTTCGATAAGAGACATGGGGTCGAGCATAATCATAAAGCAGAATGACATCTCCGACGGTTCTCATACCCCAACTTCTCAGTCAGTATGTTCTTAATTGTGGATAAACCTCGAGAACCTGAAGAGGAAGTTTACTGGTAGTGATCCTGTGATCTTCCGACAATATTTCCTCAACATTTTCGATCCTTTTGTCTGAAATCGAAGGACTCTGCTCCATTCTTTATCATGGATATCTGTATGACTACCTATAAACTTGTCTCACCATTTGCAGATATGACCATACTCTTTTCTCAATAAAATATCCATAGGTTTCGCATTTAAAAAACAAATTACTGCACAAATTTTTCACTTGGTGGTAGCAGTGATTGGCACCTCCATCATTAATGGTTGCTGACACAACACTACACAGCATATCAATGCCAGTAAGGTTGCAATTAAGAGTGACAGAAATACTGCACATGACAGTATTGCTGGCTTTCATGTAAAACCTCTTCTTAAGGGCCCTGCAGTTTGGGAATCTTACTGTACGATCTGCATAAAAATGCAGTAGAACTGGCACTGTCGTCTTTCTATAGGAATTTTATAATTCACCAACAACAATGTTCTCGGAAGATAGTTTATTCTGTAACCATAGAGTTTATCATAGAATTAATAGGTAAATTTTCATTTGCTAGGACTGTCTTTATTGTTAATCATTCACGGTTTAAGTGATATTGTATTCATGGATAACAAACTGACAGTTCTTCTTGGCAGTGTATTGACGAGACATCTATTACTATTATAAATCTGTAAGCAAGCTGCGTTTGTAGTGAGGCTTGATCTCTAATAACGCAAAAACTACCGCATCAATTTGCATGGTGTTTCCAAATTTTTAAAGCTAATGTTGCTGATCAACATCTGCAGAAGTAGCTAACGACTAATATGTACCATGGGAAGAAGAAAGTCAGTAAAAAACTTCAGACCTGACAAAATTTAGGATTTCCTTTTTTTTTATTTATTTTTTTTTTTTTTACTTCTGCGATTCATTTTTTCTGGACCGCAGTACTTCAGAAGTAAAAAGAATACGTGAATCAAGTATAATCAGCATTTACTTGAATCGTAACAGGTCTGTTGAATTACGAAAAAGTTGTATTACAAATATTGTAGACGTATTGTCTCTGGTAGACTGTTATACAGTTTGTCTCTGGAACAAAATTGCTACGTGAATTCTGTACAATACAGCCACAATAAGCCAATACTTAATACGAAATTCAGTTTTTTCTCGAAGAGCGATGTCTGAAAAACAGCTATTATAAATATCAGCAAGTAATAAAACATACTTCTTTCATAATGACTTGTGCGGAATTGCACATATTTGGAAGTACTTTATTCGATTAATATGTCTCGTGGCTATAATGTGCAAATATAACTAGGCATCCGAAAATTCGGGTACATGCGACTCAAATAATTACATAGAAAATACGGATATATTGAAAGAAACTCAAATAATTTTTTTTTCAGATCCTAATGCTACACCGCGTAAATTATAAAGCTAAAAGAATCGTTCCTTTGGCCTATAACAAAGCATATCAGCTGTCATCACTGTCCAGGTTGCATTTCAATCGATTTACAACTTGCGATAATTTTGCCACTCAGAAATAATTGCTTGAGTTACATGCACATTAGTACATATACTGTACCGTGATCCATTTTGACATTTTTGAATTAATTATATCTGACTGAAATAATTACAATAATGATACGACGGTTTGAAACCAAGATTAACTCCAATTCACGTAAATTTCTATTTTAAAGCAGGAATAATTGATGGTGTATCAACATAAACTAAAAACCAATATCCAAACAGCAAAAAATAAATAAATCAGAAAAAACTGAGATGCTGTGATTATTGGTAACGAATTTTTATTTCAAATATAACTAGTCATCCTAAAATTCTATTCTACATCGCGTAAATTTTAAAACTAAACCCGTTATGCCTGATGCTAAACAAAACGAGTCAATTGTCATCTGGTCCAGGCGGTTGTTTCGCCAGGTACTTACAAGCGACTGAAATAATTACATAGAAAATACGGCTATATTGAAAGAAACTTAAATTAAAAATGTTTCATATCCTAATGCTACACCGCGTAGATTATAAAGCTGCAGGCATCGTCTCTTAGGCCTATAACAAAGCATCATATCAGCTGTCAGGTTGCATTTCAAGCGATTCACAACTTGCGATAATGTTGCCACTCAGAAATAATTGTTTCAGTTACATGCACGTTACTACATAAACTGTACCATGATCACATCTCGACATTTTTTGATTAATTATATCTGACTGAAATAATGACAGTAATGATACGACGATTTGAAATCAAGAGTAGCTCCAATTCACGTAAATTTCTATTTTAAAGCAGGAATAATTGATGGTGTATCAACATAAAATAAAACTAATATCCAAACAACAAAAAATAAATAAATCAGAAAAATTGAGATGCTGTGATTATTGGTAACGAATTTTTATATTTCAGCACACTTCCAAGAGGACTAAGTCGTAGATTACTGCTATATTTACATAAATTTATGGCACCGCAGTTATGTTGCAATCCTCGGTATCCACATTTAAAAATAAACTTTTTTTAGTTAAGTATCATGGAAAGAATATTTTTCATTAAATCCACAGATACATCCTTAACAAAGCTTATACCTAGCTATATAATCCCAGGCAAAGTTTACACATAAAATCGCCAAAAAAATTACACATAATGATTATAATATCAGCTTTCTTAACGTTACAACTGTTATATATCCATTTAAATTTTCGGTTCCACGGTTAACGTGGAATCCTCCATATCAGCATTTAAAAATATAATGTTTTAGCTGAGTTAAATATTGCTTTCAGAAATAATAGAGAACGTCAAAGAGAACTAGATGAAATAGCTAGAGCAACATGAAAGTAACCTGCACCGAGAAAAGCGATTGACCTATAACCAACCGGGTTCTATACGCTAAATCCATAGCTTCTGAAAGCGCACAGAAGAAAGAACGTCGTTTGAACCGTGAAAGCCTTTCTAAACAATAAATGTTTATACTTCGCACAATAATTACAACCACGAATTACTACTGTTAATTTTTCAGGAACCTTTTCTACTATTGAATCAGTTGCATCATGTTAAAATATGAATAAAACAACTCTCTGACATCAGTATGAAAACCGAACCTAACGTATTAACCGAAACAAAACGAAACTATTCAGAATACATTAACAGTTCATGCCTTTCCACGTTAATGTCTGATAAGAGAATAAAATCGGTAAATAATTTCTACACCTGCCAAGACACGCGCGCGTGAAGCAGCGGGCAAATGCTAGTTTTTTTTTTATAAATTCAAAGAAGCCTTTGTTGTGAACAACTGGTTTTGTTTAGAATGTCATTTTATGTATAATAGTTTTGTCTTTCGTGTCATAATTTTGTATTTAACGTTCCTAATTAAAAATATATATTAAATATAATTTTCTTGTTAACTACTTACTATCAAGCTATAAACAGAATTGGGTGTACATCAATTTGTTCTCTATTGAAACTAATCAGTTAAATTCTGTTGCCTTCTAGCTTTCTGATGTAGTCAAGTATCATGTGATCATTTGCCTACCACGACAGGTCTGACACACTTCTGGGTATAGTCAGCGCGTAGTAGCATATCTTCCAGAGTCTAGTATTGACCATAACACTTTATTTTATCGTATGGCTTCTTTTAAGTGGCTGTGTCTTCTGTCTTCCTTGAGTGCTACATAAGTGGAGCAAGTGTTGCCATCTGTCTGTGTGTGAGAAGTGTATTTTTTGTTGGTGAAATTTGTAGTTTATGAGGCGGAGATAGAGGACACTCTCAGCATTTGCCTCGATAATTGCAGGAAACCACCTAAAAAACTCTACAAGAACGGTCAGTATGTAGTGGCCTGGGCTCCTGCTTGTATTCCGTTATAACCCCCCCCCCCCCCCCCCCATCCAGTGTGTAGTACCAAAGCACACTGGCTGGTACCATAACAATTTAATTTGCCAACAAAACCTACATTTCGATGACAGCATTATAGTTTGTATTGTCATCAGTAAAGTAACAAATTTTTTGTGAGGACGACATGGAGACCACTCCCGTCTATTGTAAACACTAATTATCTGCCCCAAGGTTTCCCTTATCCTCCCCCCCCCCCTTTTAGAAAAAATCTTGCATGTTCATTGGATCAAATACACTACACATTTAAACATCAAGTCTGAACCCAAAGATCCAGATTTTTGCCTTTGGTTGTAATCTTATATCTATATAAAAATAGAAGTGTGTCCTATATTTCACTTTTCAGCCACCACTACCTAGCACAGATTACTGGTGTTTGTGTGTGGAAGTAGCATCTAGTTTCCTGCCATGCACAACGTTGGCCGAATGTCGATAGCTGTGGGGATGTGGAAGATATGATGGTTAAAAGTGGTCGATGCAGGGCATTGTCGTATTTCGACCAAAGACGTGTCTCCGTATATGTCACTCTGCTGCCACAACTACAAAGCATAGACCATTGGTGTTTTTGAGTGGTATGGTGTTTCCTATTGTGTACTACCGTGGTTAGATGTCGGTAGCTATGGGGGTGTGGGAGGTATGGTGGTTGAAAGTGGTCGACCTGCGTCACTTTCATATTTCTACCAAAAACGCATGTGTTATGGTTGATCACTTTTCAGACAAAACTATCTAGCGGAGATCACTGGTGTTTGTGTGTGGTGGTAGCATAGAGTCACTCACCGATAACAACGTTGGCCGAATTTCGGTAACTGTGGTAGTGTGGGAGAAATGGTGGTTGAAAGTGGCTGATCAAGGATATTTTCATATTTCGACCAAACACGTATGTGTCCCTATATTTTACTTTGCTGCCTGAACTTCATAGTGCAGATGACTGGCGTTTGTGTATGGTAATAGCATCGAGTCTTCCATGGTGAACTGTGGGAGTTAGATGTCGGTAGCTGTCAATCCAAATTCTTTACGAACGAAGTCGTGGGTACCAGCTATTTGTTAATAAATTTCGTTTAGAGAAAAAAACGTATTATGTAGTATAGATGTCAATTTTCTCTGTCCTATTAATTTGTGTCTGCTTGAATGTTCCTGGCACCAGTTTATTTTGCCTTGTTTTTTGACATGCCTTGCGGGCGTAAACTGGCCTATGTTTTAGCTCTAGCAGAGCACGAGCAGCTAAAGTTATTAGAACCCAAGAATCGGTTGCTCATGGAAGAAAAGACCGAGCTGAAATAAAGCTGTCCTTAGTTAACACGACCCCCCTCCCCCCCCCCCCCCTCCCCACATCTCCTCACCTTCGTTTGTTTTTAAATATGTTGAAAATTGATTCTCTTCAAGAGACATGTTCAATTGTAGAATGATATACTGATGGCTTTCCGGTCATATTATGCCGACTCAGTGTTGTTTGGGACCAGTCCGTCACTACCAACAACTTTCTGTATTCAATTCCGGCAAGAAATTCTTAATTCACGCGTATGAAGTCGCGAGTATCAGCTAGTTTTCTAGATGAAAATAATTTGCTTACAACAAATCAACACAGATTTCGGAAGAAAGATCATGTGAAACACAGCTGGCCTCATTTACACATGATGTAATGAAAGTTATTGATGCAGGTTCACAAGGAGATGCATTTTTTCTAGATTTTCAGAAAGCCTTTGACTCTGTACCACACTACCGCCTTTTAGCAAAGCTTCAAGCATGTGGTATATCAGATCAGCTTTGTGAATGGATAAAGGATTTTCTAACTGGTCGGTCGCAATATATCGTTGTTGAAGGAGAAAGTTCTTCTAATCTAGATGTTACATCGAGTGTACCTCAAGGAAGTGTAATAGGACCACTTCTTTTCTTAATTTTTATAAACAATCTCAGAGACAAAGTTGAAAGCATTGTTAGATTTTTTGCTGATGATGAAATTATTTATAGGGAAGTAAGGAATTTGACTGATTGCAGTGTGATCTGGATGTTATTTTGGCATGGTGCGCTGAGTGGCAACTCACACTAAATTGTAAAAAGTGTAAGACAATGAGCATAACTAACAAAAAGAATGCGATTGTTCAGTAATACATGGTAAACAGTTCAGTTATTGATTTGGTCGATTCTATGAAATATTTGGGGTAACAGTAGAAAGGAACATGAAATGGGACTTACATATTAATTCGTTAGTAGGTAGAGGTAATTCTAGGCTGCGATTCCTAGGTCGAATCTTGAAAAATTGTAATGAACAAACAAAGGACATAGTGTACAAATCTCTCGTGCGTCCAAATTTGGACTACTGTTGTGCCATCTGGGATCCATTTCGTAAGGGGTTGATCATCAGTATAGAGAAAGTACATAGAAGAGCCGCTTGATTTGTGACCGCTTGCTACAGTCCTTATGAAAGCGACACAGAACTGATTAGTAGACTAGGCTGGGAGTCACTGGTAGATAGACAACGCACGTTTCATTTAACCTTGTTGGTAAACATGTGTACTCCCACTTTCACTTACGAATGTGGTGAAATACTTCGTCCACCAACCTATTTAAGTCAGAATGACAGGAAAGATAAGATTAGAAAAATAACGTGTCGCAATGTTACTTATACGAGTTCTTTTTTTCCTCGTACAGTTCGGGATTGGAATGCACAGCAAAGAGACTATTTTTGGTGCTGAGCACCCTCTGCCACCCGCAATTTTGTGAATTGCAGAGTATATATGTAGAGGTAGATGTAATATAATGTTAATTTTGCCAAAAAATTATCAAAATTAGTTAAAAGAGCTATAAGCTCATAAGAATCCAACACTAAAACAAACATGTTTAAATTCATTTTCTTGTTGTTTTCAGGTAAAAAGCAGGATTAAAAAGAAAAGTTTGATCATATATATAAAAAATAGACGTATGTTTTCCTATATTTCACTTTTCAGCCACCACTACCTAGAACAGATCACTGGTCTTTATGTGTGGAAGTAGCATGGAGTTTCCTGTTGTGCACAACGTTGGCCGAATGTCGATTGCTGTGGGGATGTGAGAGATATGATGATTAAAAGTGGTCGCTGCAGGGCATTTTCATATTTCGCCCAAAGACATGTGTCTCCATATGTGTCACTCTGCTGACACAAGTACATAGCATAGACCAATGGTGTTTGTGTGTGGTAGTGGTATCGTGTCTCCTATCTTGTACTATGGTGGTTAGATGTCGGTAGCTATTGGGGTGTGGGAGATATGGTGGTTTGAAGTGGTCGACCTGCGGCACTTTCATATTTCTACCAAAAACGTATGTCTCTTTGTGTATCACTTTTCAGTCAAAACTATCTAGCGCAGATCACTGGTGTTTGTGTGTGGTAGTAACACAGAGTCACCCATCGATAACAGCGTTGGCCGAATTTCGGTAACTGTGGTAGTGTGGGAGATATGATGGTTGAAATTGTTCGATCAAGGATATTTTCGTATTTCGACCAAAGACATGTGTGTCCGTATATTTTTGTTTGCTGCCTGAGCTACATGGCGCAGATGACTCGCGTTTGTATGTGGTAATAGCATCGAGTCTCCCATCGTGGACTATGGTGGTTAGATGTCGGGAGCTGTCAATCCAAATCCTTCACGAACACGAACGAAGTCGTGGGTACTAGTTAGTTAACTATATAAGAATTTTTGGTATTTTCTAACAGATTTTTCTCCTTTCATTAAAAATTAGAAAATCTTGGTTCATATGAGAAGCAATACTTTAGGTTAATAAAATAATACTGAGGAATTTTCTGTGAATCAAAACATGAGGAGGAAAAACTGTGAAAACTTTTTTTTTTTTAATTTCACAACTAATTTTTAAGTTACAGCAATCGTAGAGGAGTAAGTATATAAAGATGTTTTTATGTTTCACTAAATAGTTTCACAATTTCAAGCAAAGTGTGAAGAGTCACCACAAATTCAATTTTTTTGAACATCTGTTTCAAAGTCCTGTAGAATGTCACAAGCTGGTTTTGAACTTCTTCTGAGAAAAATTGAACATTTAATATCCAAACAAAAGCCTAGATTCAATATACCAATGCCAGCAAAAATGTGAATAGCGATAACTATATGGCTTTATAACTTTTTTGTATTAATGATATAAGGCGAATTAAAGCAGGAACAAAATAATACGTAAGATCCTAAATAGGTAGGATTTATAAAGTATTGTGTCATTCAGAGCTCTTTCAAATGCTGAATCGATGTGACAGTATAAACATCGTGCTCGTGCCTTTGACTTGCACCAAATAAACCGCTGCCAAAGCGAGCGGCACACCCAAGCAACCACACAAAGTGAACCAAAACGATTGCATGGTTTATACAAACTCATGTTCATGCTATCTTGCATAGACTCGCGGAAACTTACGCGAAAGTGTTAACTCTGCAACAGAAGAAATTGAAAATTGAACAAAAAAAGCTACAATAACTGAGCCAGAAGATTTGAAAAGAGAAGTGTAGCAAATGAAAAAAGGCATAAAAAAGCTAAGCTGTTGACTGAGTCAAGTTACTGATGAACAATTTAAAAATCTTCAATTATTTTATCCACCAAATATTGAAAGATTACTAATTTGTTCTAGTTCATATTAGTCATTTGACCTATCTTATTTTTGTGCTACTCATTTTTTATTATGCTTCATAAGATTACTAAATTAGTTATAAAATTTTCTAATAAATATTCTTAAACATGTTTATTTTTCTAATTTTTTGAGTTTTATACCAGATTTAATTATTTAGAATCAAAATATAATTTAAACTTTAAATATCTTAACCATGCAAATCCATAAATCAGGGAAACATATGGAAAATTTCTCTGGAAACCTGGAAATATCAGGGAATTTTTAAATCATTACCTTGTGGCCACCCTGAAAGCTATGTAGCTCAAAAGATGCAAAAATTTCGAACTTTATTATATAGAAAATTAGAATCTTTAGGTAAACCAGAAGTAACCTTTTTGAAAGAAAATGATGATTTTGAAATGACTTGCATGTTTTAAACGGTGTGATGTTTGGTTAGTTACAGACATGAGAGTATATTTAAAACAAAATAGGCTTTTATTATAGCACAAATAGCGATTTTTGTAAAGATTAAAATAATATGTTGCTGGAAAAGATGTTTTGAAATTTGAACAAGAAAATGGTGGGATGAGGTCATTTAGAAAGTATGAAAGAAAGCTATATAAAGGAGAGTAGATAAAAAAAAAAAATATGACCATCAGATAGAAAATTTAATTTGTAAAGTATGACATGCGTTACAGCTCAGGAGCATCTACATTTTCGGAAATATATATAATCTAATTTTTTTAAGTTAGATGCAATAATAGTTTTCACTACAAAATACAGTTGCAATCAAGCCATGTTATATATCAAAAGTTAGGGGAGGTTCTTTAGAATATTTTAAATAAAGAATTAGTATGCAAGCTCAAAGACTTTTCAAATTACAGGAAATTTTAGGTTATTAAACTTGAGGAATTTTTTTTATTAATGAATGGTTGCATTTAGAGAAAAATTTATAAGGACTTAATTTTACATTCAGACTGGCTCATATAATATATAAAATTTTCAGAAAGATCAGGAAAAAATAAGGATTAGGGTTGGCCAATCTTATATATATATATATATATAAAAATAGACGTGTTTTTTCCTATATTTCACTTTCCAGCCACCACTACCTAGCACAGATCACTGATGTTTGTGGGTGGAAGTAGCATGGAGTTTCCTGTCGTGCGCAACGTTGGCCGAATGCCGATAGCTGTGGGGATGTGGGAGATATAATGATTAAAGTTGGTCAGTGCAGGGAGTTTTCATAATTCGACCAAAAATTCATATCTCCGTATACTTCTCTTTCCTGCCACAACTACATAACATAGACCTTTGGTGTTTGTGTGTGGTAGTAGAATCGTCTTTCCTGTCTTGCACTATGGTTGTTAGATGTCGGTAGCTATGGGGGTGTGGGAGATATGGGGGTTGAAATTGGTCGACCTGTGGCAATTTCGACTTCTGCCAAAGACAAAAGTGTCATGGTGTATCACTTTTCAGCGAAAACTATCGATCACAGATAACTGGCGTTTGTGTGTAGTAGTAGCACAGGTCACCTTTCGATCACAACAGCGGCCGAATTTCAGAAACTGTTGTACTGTGGTAGATATGGTGGTTGTAAGTGGCCAACCAAGGATATTTTCGTATTTCGACTGTCTCCGCATATGTCACTTTTCTGCCACAACTACATAGCATAGAGCATTGGTGTTTGTGTTTGGTAGTACAATCGTATCTCATGTAGTGCACTATGGTTGTTAGATGTCGGTAGCTATGGGGGTGTGGGAGAAATGGGGGTTGAAAGTGGTCGACCTGTGGCAATTTCATACTTCTGCCAAAGACAAAAGTGTCATGGTGTATCACTTTTCAGCGAAAACTATCAATCACAGATCTCTGGCGTTTGTGTTTGGTAGTAGCACAGTGTCACCCTTCGATCACAACAGCGGCCGAATTTCAGAAACTGTGGTACTGTGTTAGATATGGTGGTTGTAAGTGGCCGACCAAGGATATTTTCGTATTTCGACTGTCTCCGCATATGTCACTTTTCTGCCACAACTACATAGCATAGAGCATTGGTGTTTGTGTTTGGTAGTAGAATCGTATCTGATGTAGTGCACTATGGTTGTTAGATGTCGGTAGCTATGGGGGTGTGGGAGAAATGGGGGTTGAAAGTGGTCGACCTGTGGCAATTTCATACTTCTGCCAAAGACAAAAGTGTCATGGTGTATCACTTTTCAGCGAAAACTATCGATCACAGATCTCTGGCGTTTGTGTTTGGTAGTAGCACAGTGTCACCCTTCGATCACAACAGCGGCCGAATTTCAGAAACTGTGGTACTGTGTTAGATATGGTGGTTGTAAGTGGCCGACCAAGGATATTTTCGTATTTCGACTGTCTCCGCATATGTCACTTTTCTGCCACAACTACATAGCATAGAGCATTGGTGTTTGTGTTTGGTAGTAGAATCGTATCTGATGTAGTGCACTATGGTTGTTAGATGTCGGTAGCTATGGGGGTGTGGGAGAAATGGGGGTTGAAAGTGGTCGACCTGTGGCAATTTCATACTTCTGCCAAAGACAAAAGTGTCATGGTGTATCACTTTTCAGCGAAAACTATCAATCACAGATCTCTGGCGTTTGTGTGTGGTTGTAGCACAGATTCACCCTTCGATCACAACAGCGGCCAAATTTCAGAAACTGTGGTACTGTGGTAGATATGGTTGTTGTAAGTGGCCAACCAAGCATATTTTCGTATTTCGACGAAAGGCATGTGTCTCCGCAGATTTCACTTTTCTGCCACGACTACATAGCATTGGTGTTTATGTGTGGTAGTAGAATCGTGTCTGTTGTCATGCACTATGGTTGTTAGATGTCTGTAGTTATGCGGGTGTGGAAGATATGGGGGATGAAAATGGTCGACCTGCGGCAATTTGATATTTCTGCCAAAGACGCATGTGTCACGGTGTATCACTTTTAAGTGAAAACTATCAATCGCAGATCACTGGCGTTTGTGTGTGGTAGTAATACAGAGTCTCCCATCGATCACAACGTTGGTCGAAATTCGTTAACTGTGGGAGTGTGTGAGATATGGTGTTTGAAATTGGTCGATCATGAATATTTTCGTATTTCATCCAAAGACTTGTGTGTATCCGTAAATTTTACTTTGCTGCCGGAACTACATAACGCAGAAGACTGGTATTTGTGTGTGGTAATAGTATCGAGTCTCCCATCGTGCACTATGGTGGTTAGATGTCTATAGCTGTCAATATTAATTCTTTACAATCACGAACGAAGTCGTGGGTACCAGCTAGTAGTCAAAAAAATTTGCCTCAGATAACTGATTTCCAATACAAGAAACAAGAGTGACCATGTTGAACTCAGTGTTTCAGAAGTCTTGGTCAAGGAAGGATGTACACATAAGTAGCAGTTTTGGTGCCATGCGCTAGTTAGAAAATGTTGCGGAAGTACTGAAATGTAGAGTGGTCCACCACTGTCCTTAAACTTCAACATGTGGTGCAAGTGAGGCTTTGCTCTTTATTATATAGGACTTAGTTTAATTTTGGATGTCATCGGGAATGGCTTGCTGCTTCTTTATTGGTTTAACTTGCAATCAGTATTTTGGAGAAAACTCCGATTTCTTAAAATTTGATACCATAAGGAAAATGCTTTGAACAATATACAGTTTTGAAAATTCAGTAAGAGTCTACAGTGGAAAATTATTTATGAACCTACCTTCATCTCCTGGTGTTATTACGGGGGATTGGCGACCAAAGGCAGTGAACCATTAGGCAACAGTAATGGTTAACAGTTTAAGTCAAGCTGTATGCCTAATCCCAACAAGCAGCTTCGCTTTACATGGTGTTGTTTGTTTGTTTAACTGAGGTAATGATAAACCCACAATTGGTGCTCTATAAATCACAATAGTCACTGGGTGACGTTCGTTGTGTACACACGTACGGAGCCTAATGACCCTTTTATCTACCACTGAAGAAGGCAGATGCTGAAATATTATGTATTTGTTTGTCAGCATAAGTGTTCCTTCTCATCGCAGTGTAACAGCCCTAATACCTGAATTTTGAATAGCATTGTACTGTATGAAGTATTTGTAGTGAGCAAATGTTTGGTTGAAAGTGATTTGATATGTTTGTTTTGTAATTTCTTGTAAATCAGTGTATATAGACTTTGTTTTAGGTAAGAAAATTATTCAAAGGCCATTTAATATGTTTAAGAACCGAATGATGCAAGAGAATTTCTTAAATGTTTGTAATTCCATGTATTAATGTATGTTACGATGTCTACAGGACAATTTTCTACCGTTTGAAAGGATTTCTGTAAATAATTTTGTATTTAAGTATCTATAATTACCATTTCTGATCATTTTGTAATCTTGTTAATTAATTTTGTATCAATTCCGATTGTTTTTAATATGTTTGATTGTTTGAGTAATTGTATGATCGAGAAATATCGGGCGGATGCCTTTGAAGAATTCTCATAATTTCGATAGACTCTATATAAACAGATCGCCTGGACAGAGACATTCATTCCGTTATTCAGTTAGTAAGTCAGTTTAGTTGACAGTGTTACAGAGAGTTTCATCCAGTTGAGTTCACAAAGATTTTATTTGCAATGACTCAGAAGTGCATCCTTGGATTGTAACTAAGCTTGTGAATATCGCAAACTTGTTTTGATTGAAAATAAACAAGCATCTTCAAAAATAACCTGTTTGGTGGACTGTTTAATTAATTAATCAGTAATTTAAACCACCGAAGAACCTTAATAGCAGCCGTCCACTTTGGTATGTGGTGGATTAATTTCCCTTTCCTTTATTATTTAATTATCTATATTTAAAAATATAGGATTGTGACTTTACATATGGATCATTACGTATCTCATCAGTACTTACAGTTATTCTTCAAATTTCATATAAAATTTCTATCATTTCCCCTCAATTCTGAGTTTTTATTTTTTTAAATCTGATTTCTTAGTAGCTGTTTCAGTCTAGATTATATACTGTTATTCTATTTACTCATTTACATATTTAATATTCATACAACCCTGGAAAAGTTGCAGTAATTTATGTTCATAATTAATAATTGAAATGGAAAGGAAAGATGAAATATACCCACTACTCACCGAATTTGAAGGGAGAGGGCAGCAGCAACAAAAAAACAAAAAAAAAAAAAACACTACAAACACAATATTTCAGGCTAAGCCTTTTTTCCGCCAGGGAAATAGAAGTATATAACCAAGCTCATAGTTTGTGTGTTGATGGGGGAGGGGTGGTGGAAGGATATTGTTGCTGCTGTCCTTCTCACTTCAACTTTGCTGGGTATATTCCATACAGACATCATCTCATGGCATTTCTCCCACTCCATTGTTTCTGTAATTAATAATTGAAGATACCTGTGAGCTGTGATCTAAGGAATGTTATTCAGGTTGAATGGCTTCAGTGTACATACGTCTCCTTATATGTCAGAAATTCCTTAGAAATTTGCTTCTTTCAGGTTAAAGTTAGAGGGAGGAAATAAAAGAAAACAAATAGTTTTATGTAGAATTGCTGAGGTGGAAGGAGGGCTAAATTCTGATATCCAGTGTTCCATAAATGTAGAACAGCAACTGATAAATAAGTCATCTGCCTTATTATGTCAGATAATCCAAAATTTGGTGACTGTCCATCTTAAAACAGTATATGAAATGTACAGTAATCAAACCTCACTTGTGGGAATAAACATCATCTAAATGGCAAAGTCCATGCAGATAATATATATGAATTTATATTTGCACATCTTCAGGAATATACAGGGCGTTCGCCGGGAAACGCTACCCTCCCAGTCTGTTGCCGTCGGCAACTTGCTCGGTCAGTGGAGCCAGCAGCTCCCGCCACACGGCGCCGTGAATCACCGCACTGTTTAACACCTCCGCTGCCCCAACAGTGCAGTGACGCAGTATAATGGGACCCTTACATTGTTAAGAACGGTTTCTTTGCATTGTAGCTAGTTTGTGACTTCAGTCTCTTATTAATCAGTGTTGTGAATAAACGTTTCTTTGCGGTTTGGCTGGTTTGGGGCTTCATACTCTTACTAATCTGTACCGTGTTTGAGTGTGAGTAAAATTATGGTACGTTACAGTTTGCAACAAAGAATATTTCTCTACGATACATATGTGAAGAAGAAGTCGTTTAAAAAGTGACGCAGTAAATTTCGTCGCGAATTTCCTGGCGCTTTACTGCCAGCTAAATCAACAATTCTGCGTCTGGTTAAAAAAGTAAGAGAAACGGGTTCATTTTTTAACAAAAAGAGACTGTCGGTCAACCGTATTCTCACAGAGGAGAAAATTGACGATATCGCTTTTCGACTAGAACAGTCACCCAAAAAATCATTAAGTCAGTTAGGGCAGCGTGTGTCTCGAAATATGTTCAGAAAATGTGAAATGTGCATTACACAAGAGGGTCAACACTTCCAGCATCTTTTATAAGGTAAGCTAATGAATTACGTCACATTTAAATGCTTAGCACATACAAGTTTATGAAGCGTAATTATTATGAAATAGTCCGCGGCCGACGGTCGAACAATGCCGGAAGCTGACCGCTCGCTCGCCGGGAGCAGTTTCTTCCTTGTAGCGCTAACAGTGGGTTGCGTTTCCCGGCGAACGCCCTGTACTTAGCATTTTGTAGTCATCCATTCAAAACTGTCTATGGAATTTGTTCCTGCTGCATTCTTCCAGTCACTTTTTACTTTTATATTTCGATTCCTCACACCATTGTATTTGCTGTTATTTTAGATAAATTTGTTTTACTTAGTTGTCAATTATCATCTGGTTATACAGCCTACTGATTCACTATACCACTGAGACTTGTGATGTTGTGTCTGGTTCAATCACATGGTTTGCTTCCACTGTACCATACTAGTTGTTTGATTCAGAGCTGCTTGTATTTTTGATTCAGCCGTCTTTCGATGTCCCACTGATTCTGCCTTAGTGTCCTGGCCATACACTAGACGAACCAGTTGTTTATAATTGTTGATACCTATTTATGACATTCAAATAAACAGCTTATTTTTAGTTGTGCTAATTCCATTTCACAGGATGTCATTTAAATCTGTGTATTTTAAATTTGAATTTCCTTCGATATAGTACTTCTGCCAAAGGGCACTGGCTTTTGTGAAAACTAGATACTTTCAGTAAACAGTGAGAACCTCAGACGGTTTAGCTGTTACAGGAAAAGTGTGGAATACAACTGATCAGCTGCAGTGAAAGTGTGTGCACTGGATGTTCATTAACTAAAATAATTTGGTTACTTGAATATCCAACATCATCTGTGCATGCATATAAACTAAGGAGAAGTTTCCACTCGTCCATTGGCAAAGAGTCATTCAATAGAACACACAAACTCCAGCAGATGTGGAAAAGGATTAGGCATTGAAATTAGTGTCAGTGTTTGGTGTCTAACTGAATAATGTGTTGGATTATTATTAATATTTTTTGTGATGAAGCACCTTTTCCCCTGCACCATTAATAAATATTCTTTATAAAACCAATTTAGCTCTTCTCTTCACTGTTATTAATTGTTTGTTTAGTTATTTTAAGTATTCCCTACTGCCTTCATCCTTTTTAATTATATCCTTGAACTCTTCCCACTTCAACTCTGCTGTACTTCTGTCAACTGACCAATAATGACCATTCTGTGCTTACTTCTGAAATCTGAGTATGAAATTAGTTTCTTCCAAAGAGCCTTATTTTCATCATTCATTCTTACATTATGGTAAGTGGTCATAACCCTGAAATTTTTTTTAGTTTTAGTATCTCTTGGTTATCATTTATGAACACCAGTGAACCATAGTCATCCTTGCTATCCAATAGAAATACCCCTCCAGTCTCCACCAATCGCACCTTTGTCTCTGTGATACACTCTGTAACCATTGGGGAAAACCTCATTGTCTAATACACCTTTTAACATACTTTTTCCTCTATAATTATGTGTGGTTTGAGTATCTCTATTAAGTTTGCAAATTCTATTACTTTGTTCATTATACTTCTACACTTCACTGGATCTGTAATATTTTCAGCATTAACCTTCGCCTTTCCATTTGTGCCTTCAAATGTTGTTGTTTCAACAGCTTCATCTATATTTTTTAGCATTAATATCTGTAACAATGGAATAAAAAAACTGACACGAAGCAATATTTATGTGGAAAGGATAAATAAATTACACACAACACTCACCACAGTTGAAGGGAGGAGGGCTGCAACAAATACACAAACACAAAAAAATACAATATTTTGTTGTTAACCTTTGTCAAGTTGAAGAAACAAGTGGCTGAGCTCACGAAAGCCTTGGGGTTGACACAGCCACACAAAGAATGAAATTGACCATCAGAGGTGATGATAATGTAATCACATATATTAATCTCAAGAAAGATTAATAGAGAAAATTATAATAATGATAAAAATAATCAAACATTTTGAAATAAGATCCATAAATATATATGAATCTATTGTACTGGCCAGTGATGGGTGTAACAGGGTAAGGATGGAAGGTATTATCTGAAATTAAGGCCTGAGGTATGTCTGGTCTGCAGGACGTGTTGAAATGCCAATTCCTGCCTGTGGAGTTCAGATTGGGAAGTGATATCTGGAAGTACTCTAAAGGCTGTGACTGTGAAGTAGTTATTGAAGTCGCGGGTGTTGTGAACACTGGCATGGCGAGCAACAGGAAGGTCTAGGTCTTGGGAGTAAATTGTTTGTCTGATGGATAATGAGGTCGAGGTAACGCTGATGTAGAAACTGGCAGTGGAGGCAGGTGAGATGGTATATGAGATGAGTTGAGGTGCAAGTGACAGGGCCTATGATGCGTTAGGTTTCAGCAGTAGTAGGGATGCAATAGATTGTTGTAGGTGGATGCATACTGCATGTTTTGCATAAGGGTCTGTTACACGGGAAGGATATGAATGGTGGTTTAGGATTGTCAGAAGGTTGATATTTATGTTCAAGTATGTTTTTCAGGTTAGGTAGTCTGCTGAAGGTGATGGTGTGGTGGGAAGAATGTGGCTCATTTCAGGAAAGGATCCGAGGAAGTCTTAGCCAAAATGAATAAATTTGTTAAGTGATTCCAGGCCACGGAAAAACTGTGGAGAAAAACGGGGTTCTGGTTGTTTTGGATTGTGTGTTTCGGTGGGATGGACAGTTCTTGAGTCTAGATATATTTTTTTGCACTAATTCTGGAGGATAATTGCGATTTATGAGTGCCCCGGTGAGGTTGTTGGAGTGAAGAGTAAAGGATTCTTGATCTGAGCATATGCTTTTGCCTCAGATGGCTAAGCTGTATGTTTTGTGTGATGTGGATGGCAGCTATCAAAATGGATACATTGTTGTAGGTTAGTGGATTTGAGGTGTACAGAGGTGTATAAGTGACCATTCTGTACAGAGTAGTCCACATCCATGTCAGTCTGAGAGTAGGACCTAGTGAAGTCTAGGGAGGAGATCTTATTCAGTTAGTTCAAGAATTGAAGAAGGAGGTTTGCACCTTGGTCCAGATCATAAATATGTCATCTATATACCTGAACCACACGCTGAGTTGTAGGGTAACCTTTTGATGAAAACATATTCCTCTAGTCGGCCCATGAAAAGGTTGGAATAGGAAGGTACCATGCGAGTGCCCATAGTAGTTCTTCGTATCTGATGATAAGCCTGAAACTGTAAGGAAAAAAAAATGGTAAGGATGAACTGAGCAAACAAGTGGTAGGGAATGTGTGTGTGTGGGGGGGGGGGGGGGAGGGGGGCTACTGTGCAGGTAATGTTCTACGACACTGAGAGGCCTTGGCCGTGGGGGATGTTGGCTAAGAATGAGGTTACATCATTGGTGACCAGAAGGCAATCTGCTGGTAGTAGTGTAAGAACTGTTGACAGATGCTCTAAAAAGTGAAAAAGGGGGGGGGGGGGGTCTGACAGAAAATGGAAGGGCCTGGACGAAAGGTTGTACGTACTGGTCAACAAATGCGGAAATGCATTTTGTGAGAGACCTAAAGGCAGCGTCCAGGATTGTCAGTCTTTTGTATCTTGGGAGTCCAGGGTCAGAAGGAAAATGTAATGGTGTGACAGACCCTTGAGACTGAGGAAGGAGCGAATTTCTGTACAGATAAAATTAGTAGGGTCAGTGGTATAGGTGGGTAAGTGGAGGTGTCATAGAGCTGCCTGAGGGCTTCAACCATGTAATCACTCCAATCCATGACTGCAGTGGTTGAGTCCTTATCGGCTGGGAGAATTGTGATGTTTTTATTTTTGAGTGTTCACCAATAACCCGCAATTCAGTAAAGGTTAGGAAGTCGGGGGAAGGGGTTGAATTTAGGAAGGAAGGTGTTGAGAGGGTTGACATGAGGAATTCCTAGAATAGGAATAGAGGATGGTTTTTGGCAAAGGATGTGGATTTAACTGGGTTGGAGGTAGGAATTGTTGAAGTCTGAGTTCCAGGTTATCACATCAATTCTCACTCCCGCGTGTAGTATTGAAATAATACCAGCTGTTGAGAGAGTGGCAAAATGAAAGGTAGTCCTAATAAGAGTTATCCAGTCAAATTTAGGGGTGGAGAGAAAGTAAGATCCTTTGAAAGAATCGCTAGATGAGGTTCAGTGAGGGGGGTGGAAGAAAGATTCACAATTGGAATTTTTTATTGCTCCATTGGTTGGGAGTGGGTAGGGGTGGGGATGATTGGAGTGGATGCTGGGTGGGGAAAGTTGAGAATGTGAGAAATACATGGAGTTGTGGCAACAAGTGGTGGAGGGGTAATGTGTTGCATGTTATGCGGGTTGCGGACATGTAGGCCCGAAACAAAGTAGCTCTTGCAGAGGGAAGACAGCTTCGAAAGATGTTTCCATGCCTGTGTTGGTTAACCCGTGGTTGCAGTGTTTAAAGATGTTATGTAAATAATGACTTAACCAGGAAATGCAAGGGGAAGGATTTTATGTAACGAAATTAATGTTGGTAGGCTTTTGGGATATACTGTAGAAGAATTAGGTGGGTCAGTGCCAAGGACTGTTGGAAGCGGAGTGAGTGGAGTGAAGTTGCAGTTGACATCCAGAAATAAGAAGTTTTATGTTAATCCCATTGGGTGGTATGTTAAGAGAAAGACCTGGATTGGAGGAATCGGATGTGAAATCTCTGTTTAACAAGGTAAGTAGCATGGTGCTGGCACAGGGAAAGGTAACTCTGAAATGGAGACATGATGGGGGACTGTAAGGAAAGGAATGTTTGATGTGCGAGCGATGATATCTGTTAAAATGAAGATATTTCTGCAGATTTGTAGGTTTGATATGAATAGGTTACCTCGAACGACTTTGCACAGTCCCCATTCCTCTACCACCTGACTCCTTCCTTGTCTCCATAAATGTCTCTTCCCTTTACAGCAACATCCCTATGGACAGGGCCTCAGTGCCATGGAGCACTTCCTGAAAATGCGACCTCCAGACAACCTCTCCAAGACATCCTTCCTCATTTCCTTGGCTAACCTCATCCTGTCTAACAACTACTTTTCCTTCAACTCTCAAATTTACCACCAGATACGCCGCACTGCTATGGGCACCCCCATGGCACCATCCTAGGCAAACCTTTTCCTGTGCCATCTGGAACGACGATTCATCCACAATCTTTCCATTAAACCTCTTGTGTGGTTCAGATAACTAGATGACATTAATTTAATTATAACAATAATTTAATTCCTCGTACTTTTTGTCGTTCCAAGAACATTCTGGTCCAGGCTGCATTTAGACCTAACCACAATGTATACCGATATTGCCCCTTCAAAATCAAATGATGCAGTTACACCCAAACACATTAAATGCATCACTAAATATAAATACATTTTTGGTAATAACAATTAAATTCATTATACAACTTCAGTTTGAACTGCGAGAGTACTAAGACACACGCTGGACAAGATTAAAAACATCGCCAAAGGCACAAGGAACTATACATATAACTGATTTTTTTTTACTTCCGATATCTCAAGAACTACTGGTAAGTCATAATATCACAAAATTTTATTCTTTTCTTTTGAATTGTCTATTGCTATTTACTAACAAATTTCGGCCACTCTGTATCTTGAAAACCCTTTCCTAAAGATATTAAGCAGAAAATTACTTACTGTAAATATTACACTTTGTTTCTCTTATTGAAGAGTTAAAATATCATTTAGTGATTTGAGTAAAGCATTCCATATAATTACCATTATCAAGAGTAATAAAACCGAGAGTTTATAACCAAAGACAAATATATACAATCCAGAGATATTCATCTTTGGTCAAACACATAACTTTTACAGTAAATTAAACACCAGTGTTAGTAATGCTTATTACTTCTGATTTAGGTATTCTGTTTATTTACTGCATTCAAGAAAACTGAAAAACTAAATATTCGAAGTCAAAATACTAAATAGAAATTCTAAGTTAAATTGTGAAAATTTTTTCGGTCTTTTGTGCAAGAAATGAACATTTCAATTACAGTGTGATCCATACATCATCATTTTGTATCTAGAAATGTATTTAACTATTCCATCCATACCTTGGTACATAAAAGTCATTAGCTATTTCCACAGATTTTAATTGGGACCATCAGCTCTAAAAATTTGGAAACACCACCCAATTTGCTTGGTAGTTTTTGCACAGTTCCAGTTCAATATCGAGACACATGTAGCTTGCTTACAGATTTATAATAGTATAGATATGAGATGGAAAAATAGGAACTAACAGCAAGTAAGTAAGTAGGAAAAGAAGGGAAGGAAATAAATTGAAATAGCACACAGATAGGGATAATCAGGACAAAAAAAGGGGGGAAACCAAAACGCACCAATATTGGTAACAATGGAATGAAAGAACTGCCGCGAGGCAATATATATGTGAAAGGTTAGATAATTCACAAAAGTTGAAGGGAGGAGGGCTGCAGCAACACGAAATAATACACATACACCAAAAAAAAACAATATTCTTGGGTTAACCCTTTATCAAGTTGAGAGAAACAAGTAGCTGAGTTAACACAAGCCTTGCGGTCAACACAGCCACACACAGAATTAAATTAACCATCAGAGGTGGTGGGGGGGAGCAATGATAATATAATTTCAAGTATTCATCACAAGAAAGATTAAAAGGGGAAACAATAATAATGATTAAAATAATTGTAAATTTTTAAATATGGTCTATAAACATGTATGAATCTATTGTACTCTCCAGTGATTGTGTAACAGGATATTATTGGGTGATGTCTAGTTCAGAAAGTACCACCTTGCCACTTCTATTTAGATATAGACCATGCCTATTGAAACCCCACCTAACAATTGTGTCCACCAGCACAACCCAGTGTGGTACGCCAATTTCCACATTTATTTGCCTTGCAGTGTGGTTCAACTGTGGCTGGTCATGGCGACTTTGGACTTGCATGAGCTCAAACCTGGTATACTGCACCTCCTTTACAACTTACACTATCGTTTAGCTTATTAAGCAGTTCACCTTGGAAAAGTGTTTAGCCACCTAACTATTTTTTTGTTTAATAATGGTTTATCCCATTACATATGCTGTTACTGTAGACTATTCAGTTTGTTCATTTCAAAGAGTTTGATTAGTAATTAGTTATTACTATTTTGAATACTATTTTAGTGTTTATTTTGGTGTTATTTCATTTTAATTGGATGATTTAATTTAAGGATTCCCTTCAGTTAATACCGGGTATGTTTCATTTTGTGAAAATTGAGTTGAAGAGAAGTTATCAAAGCAAATGGTTGTGTGTGTTAGAGGTCAGTCTTGATGACCAAGAAACCATTAAATGTTAAGAGTGATATTTCTTCCACTTATGATGATTTGGTGAGAAGCATAGCATCTGTGAACGACTTCAAACCTGATATGTTAGCTGAGTGAATGTAAACTGTCTATGCCAGATGTATTTTAATAAATATTCAAGATCTTTTGTGATACAGTTTTTTGATCAGAATCTGCATATTTGTATTAACTAATTTTGATATAGTGACTTTTATACCTGGATTCACTGATAAGTAAAAGTATGGTGCAGTCATAAAACATTTAAACTTTTGTTTAAAAATTTTCATTTTGTTAAGAGAGTGTTTTCTGAAGTTAGACTCAATAGCATTCTAAAATTGTGACTTTAGTAAACTTTAAAGCTAAAGATATTACTACAAAGAGAAATATCTTGTGATCCAATAAAAATTTATAAGTAGTGACATTTTACCAACCCAATAAAACCAGTGTAGTAGTTTGTACCAGCAACATGTGTGTACTGTTGAAGTAATGAATGTTACAGACAAGGTAAAGCTAGTTGCAGTAGAAATATGAGAAGTACCTTTTTATTACCTCTTTAGCTTGATAGATGATGTTTTTATATTGTTGCTTTCATTTAGTGCTTCATTATTATGATTTGATAGAAAACTGTGTTTGGTGCAGTAACTTTGATTCCCACAGTGTGTATCCTTATTACCTACTGCTTTAGGGACTTAAACGAGGAGCGGCGGGCAAGACTAAGAGAAATTGAACTGAAGGCTGTTCAGTATCAAGATGAATTAGAATGTGGACAGAGAAACTTGAAAAGTGGATGGACAATACAACAGCAAGTGGAGCACTATAGACGAAAACTCCTGCGTAAGGTAGTATAGAAGATGTTTTTATTTTTACTTGGAACTGTGTTGGTTTAAGTGAGATTCTTTGCAATTTTCAGTGAGGAAATAAATAGTAGACCCAAAGTTGTTTAGATGCACGCATGCACCCTTTAGAAAAATAAAATGTTCTTGGACATATCCATATTACTTATTAGCCTACACTGTATCTATTGTAAAAGGGAATGTAACAAAAAAAATTATCATCATGGCTATTTTCCAGCCTCTTTCTTGAATGCAATCCTCTCCAGAGTCTATCTCTCCACCACTTCTTCAATTACTATCAATTTCATTTCTGTACACTTTTTTCTAATTCCAACTGTTTGTGGTCCTTTAAAATTCTTCCCTTCAATTTTCAAATTACACATTTTCTTTGGCATTTATTCACCACTAATGATCTCCATAAGCCTGTGCTATGGCAATTATGATTTTTCTATTTTACCCTATACAGGTTCGTAACTAACCATTTTCCTCAACTCGTCCAGCTTAGTTGCTTAACTCCAATTACTCTGAAATTCCATCTGCATGGCCTAGATTCTACTAATATCCCTTCATTGTTCATGCTTCCGAACTGTATGAAAATTTTGGCACAAAGTAGGTTCTGTAAATAATCCCTTTGGCCTTCCATGCTCCATGTCAGCCCTCATACACCCTGTAGAATTCCTATGCTCTCTACATCTTTTATTAGTTTCTTTCCTTTTTCTGCCATTCTCTTCCATCATATACAGCCTTCAGTTTCTCACCTCCAAGTGTGGCATGATTAGCCCTGTTCTTCTGACGTGTAACTGCTTCTGGACAATTTTAAGTGTGTTACATTCTGTGAAATGGTCACTGCTACCTGTCACTTTTGCAACTGTTCTTGCACTTCCACCTCACAGTCTCCCAATGCCATCAGATCATTTTCATGTTTTACTTCCCAGTCTTGCCCTGTCAACCTGTTTCTAACCAAATTTTGTCTTTTTGAAACTGGCTTTTACCTGCCATCTAACTTACTCACCCTCTCACAACTGTCTTAAAAATCTATGGATTTCCAAAACATATCTCAGTTTTCTCCAATTTTTTATACTTAATCATGAAAATTCTAAACTCTTTTTGTCTCTACATCTTTTGTGAAATATGCCTGTATTTCCTTGGGATAATTATCCAAAGGGTTTTTTTCCCCTAAAAAAATCCTTATATATTAATTTTCCTGATTACTCTGTAATATGGATGTAACGGATATCCGCATCCGCAAGTGCGGAATTTCCGCGTGAAATCCTACATCCACTTTCGCATCCACAATTTTTAATGCGGATGTTTTGTATACATTGCAATATATATTATTATTTTCTCTTTATTTGAGATTCTGCTCATTGTCATATAGCTAACAAAAAGTAGTTGTTTTCTGACTATCTTGCAATAAAAGTAACAATGAACTAAACAGTGTTTTTATCTAAGTGATGAATTTTCAAGTTAGAACTAAAGTAAAGGTCGGGCTACAATAGACCACACTGTCACCTACCATTGTCGCTCACTCAATTGAAGTGAGTTCAAACAGCACTGCACAGTGTGTCGGCTGTCACTAGTTTAGTTTAATTTTTGACGGTGCAGGCCGGTGTCGGGCTGGTCGATATGGAGAAGCGTATACAAAGAGATCAGTAATTTCTGGTGCTTTAAGACTAAATGTTGTTTTAGTGTTACTGATTGCTTTAGAAGAGCGTTTTTCCAGCTTCACTTTAGGTTCATCAGATGTTCGTATAATGTAGGTAGAGTCTTGTATGTTCGCATTAACAAATCAAAGCTTTGCCAGAGGTGAAGGTCGTTTTTAAAGCCTGTAAATAATGCATCCGAGAACCGGATTTTGAACTGGGAACCTTCTATACCTGAATCACATGCTTCAAGCATCTGAATTTAGAAATACTGAAAAATATGTATTCCATCACAGAAAAGTACATTTGTGTTTTGGAATAACAAAAATTAATTATATAGGGGGAAAAATACGTTGATTTTACTTTGTTTGAATATTTATTTGTCATTACGGCCAGATTTGTCTTTTGACTCAGATGAATACGGGGTACGATTGGGGTACTGTAAGTCCCTTTATCAAATCTCTGTCTAAGCTGTAATTTTCATGGGTCTTAAAATTGACGGTTACCCCTGGCAAAGCTTTGATTTGTTAATACTAAGATCCTGGGATGCTCCGTGGTTTGAATTTCATGTTAATCTGTAGGTCTCATTTTAAAAATAGGTGACAACGATAGAGGTGTACTGCGTGGCTGATAAGAAACTCTGTGACTGGAATTTTTAGGTCACATGAAATTATTATTATTTTACAGAATCTTTAAAATTAAAATGTATGATAATCTTATTATTTTATGTAAAAAAAAAAGTTGAGTGAATTGAAAGGAACCTCAGCCAAATTAAACACATTAAATGTTAAGTGGGTGACACTTGACATTTTATTGTTACTATGTTGATATACACGAGAATCTTTCATTCCAGTACAGTGATGATCATTTATCAAAAGTACATTGGGATACTATTTTCGTGCATAAGAGATCAAACAGCGAGGTGATAACAGGAGTCAGGTAAAAAGAAAATGTATTTTAATAAACTTTAGTACTTCCATAGATTGTAAAGTACGCCTACGCAAAATAAAGTACAGTATTCTATAACAAAGTACGGGTGGTAACCCCAGCTGTGATCCCAAAATCACTTTTAAGGTAATTTTTTTACATTAATTCCGTGAAACATTGGAGTGTATACGTTAAAGGAGACTGAAGACAGAGAAGGGACCAGTGTGGATGCGAGGGGGGTGAGCCGTCCCTCGTCCGAGTGTCGGTGCGGTGACTGCGCAGTGCGGTCTAGTGTGGCTCGACCTTAAAGCGGCCTATTCATGCTCCAACTTATAGGACATCTGTGTAGAACTACCGTAGGATGCACTCGCCCATTCACACTACTCTAGATGTTCCAAGCAATCCATTCCACTCGTACTTTCTCGTGACACTCCATGTGTCCTTATCGCACACTTGTATGATGTTTACTCCAATAGCTTCCTCCAATATCTATATCTTGTTGGTCACCTAGGACCCTTTTTGGTTGCCTGGGAGTCCAACAACATCCAACACCTCCTACATGTATTCCTGTAACTACTTTCACAGACCATCAAGAGTTCTTTTATCGAAAATCGGATTTCATAGGTCCTACAAGTTGTACTGTGACCTCGACATCAACAAGGCGTATAGTTATAAGACCAAAAGAAAAAAGTGAGCGCAGAGATGCACAGTGGCGTGTCTTTGTGCTTGAGGCACGAATTAGTCTAGCCACAAATTCCACAAAGTTCTATGTCAAAAACTGGTTTTTTGATGTGTGCGTAGTTATGTAAATAGTTTAATTCAGTTGTGAAATCATCCCACATTTTTTGTTGTTGAAAGAGAGGCAAAAATAAATCAATATGGCAGTATTATATGGAAATAAAATTTACTTATGAAAAAATATTAATTTTAAATGTATTTTTGATAAAATATTAAAATTTAGATAATTATCAATTTATTTTTCCGCTTCCGCTTCAGAAAAACATTCGCATCCGCGGATGTCGAGCACTGAATATCCGCATCCACAAAGATGACATCCGCAATAACCCTACTCTGTAAGACAACAAAGTTTTGTTGGCTAGGGTGCTTTACAGGGGAAAAAAAGCGATTGATGTTTGACTCCTTTCTTTATTGTCATTAAGATCACTAATTGTTACCTAGCTCTTAACTATTCATTCAGGTTTTCCCATAGAATGATGAATTAAGCTTTTAGTTTATACTTGTCCTTTTCTTCAATTTAAAATTCAAGCAGCTAGCTCGTTACGCACTCCATGCATTTAGGTATTGTCTGCAAGACATCCGCAGCCACACATTCTTTCCATATTGTGAGGTTAGCCAACCCAGCTGGTCAGTAAAAATGCATATCACATCTGGTGTGTCAATATAGTATTGCTCTGCCAGTCAGAAAATACTTTTATTCATAGATATAAAAAATTGATATGCTTCCTTCCTTCTTTTTTTTTTTTACTTATGGCATTACACCTTGTTGACGTCAAGGTCATTACTGGTGGGATGTGATTGGGGACAAGTAAGGGGAAGGAATTCAGTCATGGCCTTTTTAAGGATGCATCCCGGCATTTGCCTGAAGTGATTTGGGGAAACCATGGAAAACCCCGGACGGGAATTCGAACTGGCACTCTCCCGAATGCGAGGCCGTAACCTTAACCGCTCACCCATCAAGCTTGGTACTTCCTCCTTCTCGCTGTGGGTGAATGTTTAGAAGTTTCATGAAGAATGATCTGGTGGAAAATACATTCTGAAACACCTTAAAATTAGTTATCAATAACAATGAACATAAAACACATCTTCTAACTACAAAATCAATCTATCTTAATATGTATATAGGTCAATCATGAAATTCCCTTTTAAACTGGGCAGAATTGGAAGAAAAATACTGACCTAACTGGTCGGTCGCAGTATGTTGTCGTTCAAGGAGAAAGTTCTTCTAATCTAGATGTTACATCGGGTGTACCTCAAGGAAGTGTAATAGGACCACTTCTTTTCTTAATTTTTATAAAAGATCTCGGAGACAAAGTGAAAAGCCTTTTTAGATTGTTTGCTGATGATGCGGTTATTTATAGGGAAGTAAGAAATTTGGCCGATTGCTTAGAAATTCAGCGCGATCTGGATGTTATTTTGGCTTGGTGCGCTGAGTGGCAACTTACTCTAAATTGTAAAAAGTGCAAGACAATGAGCATAACTAACAAAAAGAATCCGATTGTTCAGAAATACGAGGTAAACAGTTCAGTTATTGATATGGTCGATTCTATGAAATATTTGGGAGTAACAGTACAAAGGAACATCAATGGGACTTACATATTAATTCGTTAGTAGGTAGAGGTAATTCTAGGCTGCGATTCCTAGGTCGAATCTTGAAAAATTGTAATGAACAAACAAAGGACATAGTGTACAAATCTCTCGTGCGTCCAAATTTGGACTACTGTTGTGCCATCTGGGATCCATTTCGTAAGGGGTTGATCATCAGTATAGAGAAAGTACACAGAAGAGCCGCTTGATTTGTGACCGCTTGCTACAGTCCTTATGAAAGCGACACAGAACTGATTAGTAGACTAGGCTGGGAGTCACTGGTAGATAGACAACGCACGTTTCATTTAACCTTGTTGGTAAACATGTGTACTCCCACTTTCACTTACGAATGTGGTGAAATACTTCGTCCACCAACCTATTTAAGTCAGAATGACAAGAAAGATAAAATTAGAGAAATAAGGTGCCGGACTGATTCTTATATGAATTCTTTTTTCCCTTGTACCATTAGGGATTGGAATGCTCAGCAAAGAGATTAGCTTTGGTGCTGAGCACCCTCTGCCACCCACAATTTTGTGAATTGCCGAGTATATATGTAGATGTAGTAATAATAAATTACTCTTTTCTTAAGTCCCTTTTCCAAGGAGGTACTTATATAAATCTGCCCCCTCCCCCCTTTTTCCACTGACACAGCAGACGTTTCTCCATTACTTTTTAGTTACATTTACATAGTACCCTTTCATTCTTTCTTTCTTTTCGTACCTTGTTTCTATTACAATGTTATGCATGTCCACAGTTATAACTTTTTCATATTCAAGCAACTACAGTATACAAGAACCATTAAACAAAACAAATTTACTTTTATTAAAAATTCTAGTCTTAAAATCAATTTATCTGTTAGTTTTCCTTATGTTTCTCATCAATGTTACAGAAAATATTATCCTAATACAAGCTGGCAAAGAATTAATTACAGTCATTCACCATTGATTTTTTCCATGTTACTTCTTCTTACCTTTATTTCTCTTATTTTAATTCACAGTTATCGCAAACCTATTTCTTATCTAGGACAAATATGGATAATTTCTTCCAGTCATTCAGTAAAAATCAATTCTTTCCTCTCATAAACCAATTTCATCCATACCTTAGTGCTATCATTCTTTTGCATAGTAATTTGCCGAGGTATACAACATTTGAAAATTGTTTCCATTTAACACACACCATTCCCTTTTCATTAAATCGATACTTCATTCTTTTCCTTTCTTCTCGGACTTACAAATCTGAATATATTAATCTGTTCCCACTGAACAAATTGAAACACTCTTTGAAGATGCAAATTGCAATCCACATTCTCTTTTACTGATACATCCATCAATTTCCATCATTTTGCGCTCTGGTTCATTTTACCAAATATTACTTCAAATGTCAAATTGGTAGACACCAAAACTACATTACTTTCAAGTGTACTCCCCTCCGATTTTACCAATTTTACTTTGTTTACCAAATAACCTTCGTCTACCCTCTCAATAACTGCATTTTCTTCCGAACAATTCACTTTGTCTTTTTCTTGCAGACATTTATACTCATTGCTGCTTGTACTTTCCTGTCGCCAGTTTGACTGTCAAATTTCAAAACAGGAACCACCTTTTCTATTTTACTGCAAAAATCATTTACTCTACACTTGAACTCGCATCACTCATTTTGGATTTTAATCCCCTCACTTCTATTGTTAAATCAGATGATTTTGATATTACCTCAGCCTGTCGGCCTTGCAATTCTGCCCTGAACTGAGCATTTATTTATTTATTTATTTCCCCAGTCTGTTTAGCAAATTTGTTGTCGAAATCTGTTCTAAGTTCCGCCAACTAGTTCATTAATTTTCTAAACATTTCACACACATCTTGCCAGGTATCTATCAAATTTTGTAACTGCGTAACAGAATTATATTGTCGGAACCACGAAGTTAGATTGGATAATATTAATATTTTATTTCATTTTTATAGTCAGTTTCTATGTTTATTTGAGCTAGAAAGAATATTTTTACAGTTTTCAATATATTTTATGTTGCATCAGTTTTCAGCATTCTCCTGGAGTGGGATTAGTTATTTTCGGCTAAATTATTAATGTTACAAAATTTTTCATAATAACTAAAGTTAACGTTTACTTCAAGATCTGACGATTTGTAAAATTTCAGAATGATTGAATTACTTTAATTGTCAAGGTCAAATTACATGATGCAAGGATTTCAGACGTGCGATTTGATATCTGATCAGCCGTCCAGAAACTACCCATATGAATGAGGAAAAGAATCCTTTCCCACGGTTCGTGAAAGAGCAGAGTCACCAAGAATCTTTGAGAAGCGGGAAGAACGATGTGATATAGACTGGTGCATGCAGTTAATCGTCCCCAGTCGTCCAAGAACTGTGCGCACAAATTCATGTAGCTGAGTAGGCATACTAGTTTCATATCAATCACTACTGTGCAAGTTTTATTTTTGTATAATAAAGATTTGCAAATTCAAGTTTTAATGCAATGAAATTTTTGAAATAGCATTATGCCTTGGGATTGTTTGAATTTACTAAACTGTGGCATGGGAGCGTGTGATTCACATTTATTTAATTTCTCCAACTAGAAAGTGGTAATGGTGATCTTTGGGGTGTGGTCTGGCTCGAACGGTTAATCGAACTTGCAAACTTTTCTTCTGTAACATTGTCTGATCGCCTGTACAGTTTTGACTTTGTAAGATTTGAAGAATAGAGTGATTTTAATGGCATTTAACTAGTGAACATCATTTAACTTTCACTCTTTCATAGCTTTTGGTTTAAATAAGCTATGTGGCGGCCGGGTTATTATATTTAAATCAGAACTGTAACATGGTCAGAGATAAGACAAAGTGTTTATGCAGAACCCCACTGCAAGCTTTTCGTCTTACAATCTGTATAAATGCTTGGATCCATATTGGCTCTCCATATTTTACCACTCTTCGACAGAAATTTCAGCTACAATGTCTATATAAACAACTCTTCAGACAAAGCAACACGCATAAATCTAAATAGTAAAGGCCGGACAATGCTGTATTTAAATAATAATAATACACTAATAACATCCACAGGAAGAAAAAACATTAAAACATCCCAATACAGCAAAACAATAATATTATTAAACTCAGATTTTTCCAAGAATGTGTTATCCACAAGATTTTTATTTAAGAATCCGTCTTAAAGATACTTTTGGTTAACGTGCCCCTGTTTAAACTGATCTTAAAGTAGAAAAACCTTAATTCTTCCTTGACTCTATCTTCAGAACATTTTAATTTACAGCAAGCCGATTGCACCGGCTAAAAAAAAAAAAAATTATTTTATGACACACAAAAATGCACTAAACGTTTGACACTTCTCATTTGGTTGTGGAATTTTTAACGTCGTCTTTTGTTAGGGCCTATTAGCTCTGAACAGTACCCACATTCTTCTTACATCTCCATTGATAAGTCTTACATTTCCAAGCAGCTTTCCTTCCTTCTTATCCCCATCCAACCGCTTCTCCGGCATCAACTGTCAAGGGAAACTGTATACACAGTGATATACTTGCTGTGTTTACTGGTCAGTAGTCATTTTTCACAGGCACCATGTAAGATAGGCTTGAGTACTTTATAGAAAAGAAGTGATTGCTATTCAAATCCTTTATTTATCTATTCTTATAAAATGCTTCTTTGGTCACGTTCTGTCACGCCATGTCATCACACTATGACCTCCGGCTATAGCGTCACATTTTTCATCTATTGTTGTCCAACTTAGGATCAGAGATGTTGTTCTATATTATAGACATTATTTAATAACAGTTCCATTTAGCCAAGCATCAGCAGACAAATTTACTGTCTGAACACTAAAAGAGAAGTATGTATTCCATTTAAATTGACAAAATAATTATTAGTTGCTTATATTTATTTATATTCATTTTATGTAAAAGTATTCATTAAAATGTTTGGTCATAGATATGTAAGATAAAACCTGTAATTTTCATTTAGCAATGATTAGATTGTTATTATAACTGTCACTTGACTTTGAAGCAGAGGGCATGAGTAAATTTAAAAAAAAAAAATAATAATTGTTTTCGTGAGTGTCCTGTTACTTAAATCATTACTTCATTTTAACGAAAGTTGTTCCACAGTGATCACAATTTATACAGCCTAGACTACAATTAAATCTAATTTTAACTGGCGTGACGTAAGTTGTTAGGATTTTTTAAATTTTCTTTACCTTTACTGATGACATGTTTCAGCTGTATGTAAATGCATTAGGTGTTCAGCTGTTAAAATTGATCAGATTTTTTTAATTTTGTTTATATCGCAATGCACTATGCCACTTAATTGTGATATGTTGCATGTATTAATATGTTTGTGATTGAAGTATTGTTTCTCTGGCGGCAAATTTAGCGTAGTATGTGGTTGGGTTGAAATGAAACCTGGATGCCATCAGAAAACTTTTGTTACAGCACAAGGCACTAGGAATTACATTGAGCTTTATTTTATTTATTTAAGCAATTGTTAAGAAATTAATTGTCAGAAAAAAAATTATTTCATTTAAATTGGCATATTAATTATCACTTGCTTTTTTTATATACTGAAATCATTACTTGCTTTGAATGAAATAAGTTCCAAACTGATTGTGATCTATGAGGCCTAAACCACAATTAAAACTAATATTACTTGGCATAATGTAAGTTGTTAAGATTTATTTTTTGTAGCCTTCGTTTTCACTGAGGTCATTGTTTCAACTGCATGTTAGCTGTATCATTTGTTAAAACATTGATCTTCATCATAGATAATATAAAAGATGTAAGACCGCCTTTAGAGTTTGGATCAAGTTTACATCACGATGTATGATGACATTGCCATGCGATGCAGGGAATATATTAATTCGCGTGTGATTGAAGCTTTGATTTTTTTTGCAACTGCACAAGGTACAAGAAATTACATTAAGCTTTATTTTATAACTCTATTTTGTTAATCAACTGCAAAGAGATTAATTGCCAAAACACTCCGCTAAGCTCATCATATTTGGTGGGCTTTGATGCTAGTTTACAATAAAGTCCCTAATTGCCACCAAGCTCTTGACTACTTATTCAGGTTTGCCTGTAGAATGATGAAAGAAACTTCTAGTTATCTGTAGGAGAGCCAAAAATTTCATGTTGTGTGCGAGATGGCCGCAGTCGCACTTTCCCCTTCTGTATCATAAGAGATGCTAACTGTCCCAACTGGTCAGAAAAAAATGTCACATCTGGTGCGTCCTCACAGAATTGCTCTGTCAGTCACAAAATACATTTATTCGTAGACAAAGGGAACTTAGAATGAAGCATTATCTTATAACTTCCATTCCTTCCAATATCAATTGAACCTCAAAGCTTCTTAAATAGACAAATGCAAGCAAATTTCAAATTGGTTTCCACTGTAACACTTATGACTTCTAAATTCAATATTAATTATTTATCTGTAACTTTCCATTCTTCTTTTTGTCTCTATTTTATTATTCTACTAGTGTAAGCCCGTGACCGTTTTTTGCATATCATCACAGGTTTAGAATAGTTCCAGTTATTAGGATGAAAGATTATGACAGGTTGACCTGATTTGACCAAAAATAAACATGAACAGTGTTTCAGGGTGAATAAAATCTCTTGAGTTTGAAGAACTTGGAAGCATTAATAGAGATAGGTATTAAACACAAATGGGGATGATAGCACAAAATTAAAAAAAAACAAAAAAAAAAACTGTTTCCTTCGAAAGCATCACGTTGTTTTTCATTGAGACTGGGCAAACACTAATAATGTAATCATTGGTCATAGTATCTTGTGACGAAACCGTGAATGTTACAGATAATTTTTATGTTGATAGTGGGATCTGAGATATGAATATAATGTCTTTGGCATTGGGCGGTTGCCGAGCACAGTGTCTAATATTGTCGGCAGTCGAGCGGAGTGCTTTACGGCTGGCTGGAGCTAGCATGTCAGAGCCGTGTGTGTTCTGTGTGTTCCGCTGTACCACGGCATAACTAATGTTCCGAGAGACAGAACATTGCATGAACATATGGCACAGAGGAAGACTGCCTGACAGTAAGACCAAGCTGTCTTTCTGTCAGGCAGTCTCCAGCTGCGCCCACCTTTCATAATGTTCTCCCTTTGACGAAGGGTTTATCCCGAAAATTAATTTATTATTTGTGTTTGTGTCTTTTTAGTGTGTTTGCACCCCAGATCCATCATCTTAAGGTAAGTGGTGGCTCATTTCCCTATCCTAATTTGATTCCTATATTTCACTTTTCAGCCACCACTATCTAGCATAGATCACTGGTCTTTGTGTGTGCAAGTATCATGGAGTTTCCTTGATAGCTGTAGGGTTGCGGGCGATATGATGGTTAAAAGTGGTCGATGCAGGGCATTTTCGTATTTATGGGGGTGTGGGAGTTATGGTGGTTTAAAGTGGTCGACCTGCGGCACTTTCATATTTCTACCAAAAATGTATGTGTCATGGTGTATCACTTTTCAGCCAAAACTATCTAGCGCAGATCACTGACGTTTGTGTGTGGTAGTAGCACAGAGTCATCCGTCGATCACAATGTTGACTGAATTTCAGTAACTGTGGGAGTGTGGGAGATATGGTGGTAGAAAGAGGCCGATCAAGGATATTTTCGTATTTCGACCAAAGACGTGTCTCCGTATATGTCACTCTGCTGTCACAACTACATAGTATAGACCAGGGGTGGCCAACCCGCTACCCGCGACCCGCATGCGACCCGCATTGAACATTTTTTGGCCCGCGAGATTCATCACGCTTTTACAAAATATTTTTTATATTTCATATTTAGTGTTATATATTTCTTTAAAATGTGCGTTTAGTATAATTATTACTGTATTATCAATGTTTACGTGTAAGTATAATAGTAAACACAATAATAACTCATGTTTCACCTCAAAAAAGTATCTAGTGGAGACATATAATTTCATATGTGGCCCGCGGAGTTATGAAGCACTTCCAAAGTGGCCCGCGAGATCATTTGGGTTGGCCACCCCTGGTATAGACCATAGGTGTCAAACTCAATTTTGCAGAGGGCTGTATATTAAATTTAGAATGTGTAGGCGGGCCAGATTCAAATTTAAAAAAATATACTGAATTATTATAACATTTTATTTATTTAATTGTATAGTATATAATATACGGTTGTTAAAAATCATATCAAAGTTATAAAAGAGGGTAATTATTTTGATCTCGAGGATGCAGATACCTGATTTCCCTTGTTTTTGACAAGCTCATTGATGTCAGGTATCATATTTGTTGTAATTATTTTAAGAATTGATTGGAGACGTTCATTCGTAAGTCTTGTGTGATGTTTGTTCTTATTTATTTTCATGATGGAAAACATGTGCTCACATAAATAGGTGCTACCAAACATGCTCAGAATGCGTGTTGCATGCTTTTTTAATTCCGGGTAGTTATCCAAACTCTTGAAATATTGTGTATAAAATGTAAGAGCGTTAACCTCTTTAAATTTTTCATTCAAAATACCGTCCAATTGAAGATCTGTCAACTCCATTTGCAAATGAACTGGTGCCTGTGAAGCTTCAAAATTGAATGGATTGTTGAAAATTGAGAATTCCATTTCATTCATTTTGTGGAAGTCTTCAAAACGATTGTTTAATTCCGTGATCAAATTTTGCAGAAGCTGAGAATATTGATACATTTTTTTATTTATTTATATATTTTTTTTTTTATATTTTTTTATATATATTTATATTTTTTGGTTCACTGTGCCAAATGATTTTAAATGAGGGAAATGATCCAAAGTTTGATTTTATACCTGATTTTCCCACAGCCTCAACTTTGTTTCTAATGCTTGAATACATGAATACATTTTGTAACATTACTCACATCGCGCCGACGCACTCCTTTTATATCGATAAGGAAGGTTCTAGTCTAGACTTGAAGCACGTGGAAGATTCTGCTTGTTGCTAAGAGATGGCATTACTGTCTATCTCTCTCACTTGTCTAGGCACGTGCTGCCCTTGAAATTTCTTATAAATGGAGTGTTCGCATTTTAAAACTTCCGTACAGCAATCGAGTGAAGTCAAAAAGCTCTAAAAAACATGATTCTTCTTTCTGTGTCGCATTGCGATCGCAGGCCGTATTGATAGGGGCCGGGGGCCGGATGCAGCCTGCGGGCCATACTTTTGACATCACTGGCATAGACCATTGGTGTTTGTGTGTGATAGGGGTATTGAGTCTCCCATTGTGCACTATGGTGGTTAGATGTCGGTAGCTCTCAATCCAAATTCATTACAAACACGAACGAAGTCGTGGGTACCAGCTAGTTATTTATAAGGATTCTGCTACTTCATTTTCAACATTGAAGAAATGGTAGGCTGAATTGAAACATATTTATATATTTCTTTAATATGATCCACATGAAGGACAATCGAAAACTGCAGCTACAGATAAAACATGAAGGTATACAATGTGTAATTATGGGACGATCAGTGATTAAAGTTTGATATACTGAGACCTTAGGCATAGCAGAAGAAAAGGTATGATACATTTTACTTGGGAATTAAATATCCGATAGCTTTGTGGAATACAGGGGCCACATTTGTTAAATAGTGATCAAAACAATACAACGACAAGTTCCTCAATAACATTTGGACAATTTTAAAAGTTAAATTGTCAGTTTTTTGTGTGGATTTGTTACTATGGAAGAAGAATGAGTTCATCACTGTATGACAGAAATGAAACTTCAATCAAAACAGTGGGAAGAAGCTTGGTGGCTTTGTACCAAAAAGGCTAAATTGATTTAATCTGCCAGTAGTTTCTCAGATTTCTTTAATAATGGTAAAACAGTAACTGACAGATAAAATCTAAAGTGTTCTGGACCAACTGGATAAAAAAAATTAATGAGAAGAAACAAATGAAGAAATCATTTTTTGTCAGGATCGCACACCTGTCCACAGAAATGCTTTGGCAATGTGAAAACAGGTATTTGAGATACAAATTATTAGAACATCCACCCTGTTTATCATATTTTGCCTCCCCCAGATTTCTACCAATTTTTATTAACAAAAGTGCTATTAAACTTTAAATGAAGATGTCATAAGCACCATATGTTTCAGACCTTTCACTGTTAGACAACATGGATAGACCAAGCGTGGTGGGTGAATGGTTAACGTTCTAGCCTTGCATTTGGGAGTACGGCGGTTCGAATCTCCTTCCGGGCATCCAGATTTGTGTTTTCGATGGTTTCCCCAAATCACTCCAGGCGATTGCCGGCATGCTTCCTTCAAAAAGGCCATGTCTGAATTCATTCCCGTTCCTTGCCCCAATCCCATCCCGCCTGTAATGACCCGGCCGTCAACGAGGTGTAAAACCCAAGCCAAAAAAAAACCATTGATAGAATCCATTCTTTGGATAAATATTGGATAAAGTACATTGAACGTATGGTTTAAAATGTTGTTTTAAACTAAAAAAAACTTTTTTCACAGCCAGACTGAACACTTTTCACCTCATACCATCAGCTCTTTGTTGACAAATGGCCCAGCTTAAAAATGCTGGAAGCCATGTGTCTGAGGATATTTTCTTCCATGGTTAGTAGTCTTGGTATTTGTAACATGTTGGGAAAGCCAAAAAAAATACTACTTATATTCTAGCAGCTAGAATAACTGCTGGGAAGAAACACTATGTGATGACACATAAGAAAATATGCCTGAAATTGAAATTTCTGATTTGCAGTTACTGTTTCCATTTGAGTTTTGTTCTTATATTATTATTATTATTTTTGTGTTCTTAACTTTTTGATACCAAGACAACTATCAGATTTCTTAGACAGATATCTTCCCATTCAGTTGCATTCTCTCTATCTATTACTTCTCTGTTCAAGATGTCAGGATCCCCCACAAAGCACAGATTGTTGTGGTGGTTTACCTGATGATAAAACCAAGCCTTGTGGGTGAGCAACAGGTGGCCCCCAAGTCACTGCAGGCAAATCTCAGGATTCTTCCGTCAAAAGGCCATGGCCGAACTCCTTGAAATTCCTTGTGTCCAGTCTTTTCCTTTCTCTAATCAACTCAACGTCAACGAGGTATTAAAAAAAACACTTGGACTTGGCATTTAGCAGAACACAGATTCAAATTCCCGTCTGTCCATCCAGATTTCAGTTTTCTGTGGTTTCCTGAAATCATTTTCCTTTCCTTGTCCCCAGTTTGTTACCCACTCTGATGACCAGGGTCCAGATCTTTATGACCAGAAACATTGAGAAATATGCAGGCAAATATGACCTAAAAAATTGGTCAATATGACCTGAAAATAACAAAATATGACCAAACATTTGAATTTACTATACATAAAAGCATGCTCAGTTATATATCATTTATTTTATCTAGTAGCTTAACTTTCATGTAAACAGCATAATTTGTTTCCATGCACTCACTGCACCATTGGGAAATTAAATTTTAAATCGTTTTGTTGAAGATGCCTCAGTTTCACATAATTTACAGAAAAGAACTCTTTCATCTGTACTAAAATATTCCTCTCCAGAATTTCACACTTTCAGAAAATTTTGTTTTTGGGATGGCGGTAGGCCTACTCACTGATCCACTGCAGATTTAACAATTACTGAGGATAATTTTAAACAGTATTTCATTGAGACATTGATCGACGCGGCTCAACACAGGCATGCTGCTGCTGCACTGTCGATATTAAAAGGCGGGTGGATCACTACGTTTAGAGAGTGAAAATAATGTATAACTTTAATTCTTGACTGGTGAATTATGACAAATTCAGTAAAAATTAGTTTTGTTTTTTTCACTTATGTGTGGTAAAAGTACAGTTCTGTGAATAATTATACTGATTTCTTCTCATCTATATCTAGTGAATTCCTGGTACTATTAAATAATTACCATACCTTTCCTCAAAATATGACCATAAATATTATCGTAATATGACCAAAACTAGGAAAATGGCCTGACTATGCGTATGTATGCTATATAAAATACATTTAAATACAATCAGAAACATTTAATCAGTGTTTAATTCAGCATTACAGCTCAGAAAGAAGGCAGGATAAAAATGTGACTTGTCCTCATAAAGACCAAGAGGGATATATTATTTTTTTAACTTTTTTAAAATCGTTTCATATATATTTCACATCTATCCCATAATTAGGAAATTAATAGGAAGAGAGAACTGATGCCACAAGTGTAATATAATGATAACAAACACACAGCAAAAGCAAAATGCTAATGTTAAGATTTTGCCTGCAAGGCAAGGCATAATAACAAGAAGATGAGCTTATTGGCCTGCTCAGCAAGCCCATCTGTTTTTTTATTCTCATACTGTTTGAATTACCAATTCATATTTGATTGCCTCTGTCATTTCCGCTGCTTGTTATTTCTCGTAGTTCTATTTTCACAGATTAATGAAATACGTTAAACTGGAAATAGCTCCAGTCTTACATGGAAATAGCTTTGTTGATACTAAAAAGGCCAATGCTCAAAAAAAAAAAAAAAAAAAAAAAAAAAAAAAAAAAAAAAAAAAAAAAAAAAACTTTTTATGTGTTTTATTCAATATTTTCTAAAATGTCAAGTAATTCAATTTTATATGCTTAGTGAAAAAAATTAATGAGTTGGTGTATTTATTTTACTTGTTCTATTGCATTAAACCTACAGAGTTTAAAGCATAATATCTTCTTTTTTTTTAATGTGAAGGAGATTTTAAATGTTCAATTACATGCATATTTTATTTGTTGTGACAACCTTTAATTGTTGTCTTTCATCATCATATTGCTTAGTGTCAAATTGATGGCCACAGTGTTCGTAAGTATGGCACGATAGTTGGCCCTTTGAGTGTTAATTACTGAAAAAGGAGGGATGTTTTTATTTTATTTTTATACTCTGTATTTTAACTTGAGCAGTTGGTAGCTCAGTGGTCATTCCGTTGTTCGGATTCCACGTTACACTGTAGTTCTCAGAGGAAAGGAACTGGCCATTCTATCTCTGACACAATAAATTAGTATACCTCCTTTGGGAGGACCAACCAGCCTTTGGGTTGTGGAATAAGTTAGTTTTTATTATAACTCTTATATTTTCAGAGGTTTTTAACTGTATTAATACTTTCTCATTTCAGGCAGAAAAGGGTGAGAAAGAAAGGCAGTGTGAAAGAGAAGAAAGGGATGTCGAGAAAGAAATTCCAGACACCTCCTTAGATAGAGACAGAGAGAGACAAGCTTCTGATAGAAGGCGCAGAGAAAACCGTTCAGATCGTAGTAGTAGGCGCAGTTCCTCGCCAGATGAAAATTATTATCACCGAGACTCGTAAGTTTACTGATGGTTTCTTGTCTATTGATGCACGTAATTTCATATATGCATCAGTTTTGCTCTGAGTATGTGTTTTAAATTTTTGTGTCCACTAGAACAAGAAGTCAGCAATTCTTAAAATTTATCATACACTATCCTGGAGCATATTGTTTGGCAATGCTTTAAAGACAGTTTCCCTTTTAAAATTAAATAGTGGCATAAGGAAAAAACCTATGAAAGCATAAGATTTTCTAAAAATGATTATATCATTACCCGTTTGCATCTTAGAGTTAAGGTAAAATGTACACTAGGCTTGCTATGAAATTAGTCAGATAATAGGATGCTGTTTGGACAAGTTACTCAGAAATGTTCAAACTAGTCTCGTCCAATGCATTTTTAAAGGCTGATTTCATGTATTTGAAATGCAATACATTGCCCCATTTCCACTTTAGTGTGTATGAAACCAAAATACTCTTTCATGATAATAATCACTCTCCTACTGACATAAAATGGCAACTATATAAATTGTTTCTGAGCTTAAAAAAATAATCAGTAACTACACATTGCCAGTATTGGCAATTGTGGTGGTGGCTGTACCAAGGACTCCAGTGTCACTTCTTGTAGTGAAGCAGTACCACATGCTGAATCAGATTGGTATCTTGTTTTGGAGTATAACAGATAGTTTAACGCTGAAACCCACAGACGCTCATATGAGTTCTATAAATAAAGACAATAATTTTGATCTAAGGTTTAGATAGACGAAAAAGTTTATTTAAAGCCATAATTTGCTTTTCAAAAGTTGTCACGCACTAGGTTCAAGAATCAAGTGATGTCATCAGGCCATTGGAAAACAGTAGAAGTTCAGGCATAACAATAAAGCAATCTGTATGTAAACAAATAAAAGAGATTTCTGTGTTATCAACACGTAAATAGCTCTTAATACGAAATTTCAGGTTAAAAGACCAATTTAAAAGATATTGATAATGTAAAATATACAACTTTTAAGTAAAATGATAAATGAAATAAATCCTAGTCATAATGACAGGAAATTTGATATAAAATAATAACATATAAACAAATAATAGTAGCCTCCATAGTAAAAAGACGAATTTTAGGTGTTGAACCATGGGTTGCACAGTAGGATGAGTGGAAGTGATTTTTATTCAGAAAGATTTCAAAGATGGGATACAAATTTAAAAAAAAAAGGCATACATTTTCAGTTAGAAATATGGAAACCCCATTTGAATATGTGAATAAATAAGGAAGATATTTAATTTTGAAACATTATAATAACACATGATGGGTGGCGTAATCTAGCATGTACACAGAAAGAAAAATACAACTTCAGATAGTTGGATAAAACAAAACAAGAAGAGAAAAGTAATTTTCTGCATCAGGGATTTAATATTATAAGGATAAAAGGAAGATAAAAGAAATTTACAACCCTCTCACTTAAATAATTCATAACTGCTAAACTATAAGGAGGTATCCATTAATTACATGAGGTGTTTTATTTTTTTAATTTGGACATCACCCCTCCCCCTTAGTGAGATTTGGCAAGATGTGGTGGACACCTCACTCATCCCCATTTTTACCTGTCACCCTCATGTAAGATTTATCTTTTAATTTTTAAATAATTACATTTACTTCAAATAGTCATGTATTTTTATGTCTCCTATGTATTAAATTTTTTTCTGTAAAATAAGATGAGAGATACTATATCTAAGGTGCTCTATAGCAAATTTAATTATATTTAGAAAAGTAAATAATATGCTGAGATCCCACCTTCCCTAATTCTTCACTCTCTCTTTGGGCATTCAGGTTCTTCCTCTATTGTAATGATTGGACATTTGACGTCCATGTCTCTTGGTAGTATCGTGCAGCCATTCCAACCTATTGTTCACAGTGCACTGCAGCTCCTTAGCCATACAGATGACCACACATATTGGTCAAATCTCAACTATGGGTACTCACGGAGGTGCATGCAGCATCTGTTATGAATTGTTTTATCATTCATCAAAAGAGAGTAGTAATTGTATGGCATCTGGGAATGTTTAAGATACACCACCGGGCATTGCGAATAACTTCCCAGCTTGTTTGCCTGCTCAGGCACAGCCGGTTCTCCGGTAACTTGACGGATCTGATAAAGTAAAGGCATAAAGCGTCTGTGAACGACAGTGTGCGCTTCTCAATGTCCCGTAGCAGTCGAGTTTGTCACACTAGACCTCCTGCAAATACAAATTAAAATTCGAGTATTAATTTGAGATTTATAGAGGCGCATTTAATAAATATTTTAGTGTGAAGTACATATAAAATACCTGCAGCAAATACTGGATTTATTTGATATGCTCTACATACCATTGTTCATTGGTAAAGTCGGGAACTAAAGAGAGGCTGCCCTTCGGCATTATGTTACTGAAAACCACTCCCAGCGATTAAAACCGAGCTGCCTGCTTTTTGGAAGTTTCCTATTCTAAGATGGGATTAATAGTTTTGCAGCTTTCATTTAGGTGTGGTCCATAAGAGTTGTGAGTAAGAATCAGGCCTGTCATTTCTCAGTTCAAAAGAGCCATTCATCTATCTACTTTGTTAGAAGCACTTCTTCCTGGGGCATTGGTCATTAAGAATCTGCCATCTAAGTAGTTCTCTCTAAAGCTATTAATGGCGTGTGAAATCACTTTAGGGTAGCATGGACCACCATCCAGCTCACCGTTGCAAGAAATAATAAGAATATGCTTTACATTACCTTGACTGTGCTTCATAGTTGCTTTAAAAGACTCACAAGACAAAAGCCTATTTAAATCATTGGCATTAGATGTCACTGTAGACAAAGAGAGTTTGGCACTGATGATAGCAATGTACGTCGGCCCTCTGTAAGTAATACTTCAGGGTGCTTTATCTCATTAGGTTTGATTCCACATATACAGGGCGTTTCATTTATGACGTGTTCGTGCACACGGCAATAATCGCCCGCGCAGCGCCGGCTCGCTTGCCACCAACTCATACGGGGCAGCGCCCATGCTCAGGAACTCCTCTTGCGTGCGTCGATTTCTTACCTTATAGCACGTGCTGGAAATATTGGCAATCAGCTTCAATACACACTTGACATCTTCTGAGGATGTTTTGGCTAACTATCTGCAGTGTTTGTGAAGAAATGTTGTTAATTTTACTTCTTATGATTTCCCTAAGTTCCACACGGGTAACCCCTGTGCTCTGACAATGCGTGGGCCGACCCTCGGATGATATCGGGCCCTTCACAACACAGCAAATGCGCTGTTGCAACTCAGTTCTCAGTTAGATTTTGTGAAGTGAAGATCAAGTATACTGTGAGGTCTAGATGAAGTATACTTTGGAGCAACGAGTTTATCTTTATGTTTGTTATGTGAAATACAAATCTGCAAGGAGGTGTAGGCGTATGTTTATTGAAAAATTTCCAGGAGCCGAAGTGCCGCACAGGTCAACTGTACAAAGATCGGTAAGCAAATTGTATGCTACAGTTTCCCTAATGGACATGCTTAAGAAACGTAAGCGCCCCTTGCTTACTGAAAGAAATGTCGAAGAAATTGAATCTCGTTTGGAAATCTCTCACAGAAAATCCCTCAGACGACTCTCCCAAGAAGTCAATGTTAACAAAGCAAGTGCATCTAGGGCTACAAAAATTCTGAAAATGCGTCCTTATCAAATAACTACTGTACACGAATTAAAACAAGCAGATTACATTGTATGAATGAGGTTTGCAAACTAGTTTATGCAAAGTGTGCACGATGACGAGCTGTATCTGACATTTTTCACCGATGAGACGTATTTTTATTTAAGTGGATGCGTAAATAGTCAAAACAGTCGGTACTCGAGTTCAGAAAATCCACATCTTATCCACGAACAGCCGCAACAGGATGTGAAAGTTGGATTTTGGTGTGCAATTAGTGTGAGCAAATTATTGGACCAGTGTTTTTCACTGAAACAATTACATCTTCTCACTATGTGGGCAATATTTTAAATACCTTTTCTGAACAGCTGCAAAAGATGAAAGAAATTACGGTCATTTTCAACAAGACAGTGCAACTCCCCATACAGCCGAAAATTCTGTGCGTGCTTTAAAGCTTGTTTACAATGAGAATCGGAATATCAGTCGTGGATTATGGCCTCCACATTCTCCAGACATGACACCTTGTGACTTATTTTTGTGGGGTTACCTAAAAGAGCGTGTTTATGATTCAAATCCCCGTACGGAAGAGGAACTTAGGGAAAACATAAGAACTAAAATTAATAATATTTCTTCACAAACACTGCAGAGAGTTAGCCAAAAGGTCCTTAGAAGACATCAAATGTGTATTGAAGTCGATGGCCAACATTTCCAGCACGTGCTATAAGGTAAGAAATCGATACACGCAAGAGGCATTCCTGAGTCCGGGCGCTGCCCCGTATGAGTTGGTAGCAAGCAAGTCGGTGCTGCGTCGGTCGACTATTACTGTGTGCGAGGACGCATCATAAATGAGACGCTCTGTAGCATACACACATGGAATTAATTTAACTCCGTAGGGGCCTGGTATGTACATGCCAGGTACAGATTTGGTGAACCAGCAATACCTGAGCTGGAAACCTGTGAGCGGCACAAGTTTCCCACACCGTAAACTCATACCATGCTTCAACGACCACCGTAGGGCGTGCCAGTGGAACGTTGTGTGCCTAGTAGAACGGGGATCTTGGCTTCATCGCCTGGATCGTGAGGAACAGACACATGCCTAGGAAGTGAATGGGTGATTATTGAGATCACTTGCTAGCGTGCAACCTCAGGCGCACCTGTGCACCCCTGCTTTATTAGCATTTCCTCTTATATTGGTTATACTCGTGGAACCAAAATTCAGCCTCACAAAACCAATAGAAAAACCTGTGATGCAGGTGTGCCGCAGGCTAATATAAATAAACCCAGTTCTAAGAAGCGGGTGAGGGTTGATAGCCCCTCCAATGCTGAAAGTGACAGTAATAGAAAAGTCTGTTCGCTTGCGAACACTTTTATAGTGATGCAAAGGGTGGATGGATTCTTTGAAAAAGTTTCACCTTTTTATATTTCAAAGGGGTTAGAGGATCTGGTAGGGACCCTGAATTTGGTTAAAAAGCTGAGGAATGGGACGCTTCTGCTGGAAACAACCAACAGTTGGGCAAGCTGCCCAACTCCTTAACTGTGAGCAGCTCGGGGAGTTCGCCGTTACCTGCGAACTCCACAAACCCCTAAACAGCAGCAAAGGCGTTGTCACCTGCCGTGACTTAACAGACATAGGGACCGTTATGGAGTGGAAAGAACAGAAAGTGGTAGAGGTACATCAGATCACACGAAGGGTTAGTGGCAGTAGTGAAAAGACTGCCACCTTAGTCCTGGGTTTGACACTCCAGTACTGCCAAAGAACATCAAAGCAGGGTACATAAACCTGAACATCCGTCCGTATGTTCCGGACCTGATGCACTGTTTTCAGTGTCAGCGGTTCGGACATACGTTGGAGTCATGTAAGGGCAACTCCACCTGTGCTAAGTGTGGCAAAGGGGCACATGAGCCAGACGTTAGTTGCACGCTACCACAGGTGTGCGTCAACTGCTCTGGGTCGCACCTGGCCTGGAATAGGGAGTGTCAAGTGTATCTTGAAGAGCGCAAGATATAGGGGTTGAAGACAAAAGAGGAGATTGCTTATGCAGAAGTAAAGAAGAACGCCAAATTGCTCACCGCTCCAATTTTTGGGACTAGCTTTGCTGAGATTGCTTCAACTCCCGTGCGAAACAAAGTACTGCTACCCAGACGTCGTTTGCTGACATGAGCACCAGTACAACTTGGTGATGCCAATGCAAATGATGTGCAAAACCCGCAAAGATCGTAACATCGAAGACCACGGACGTCAGTAGTAGTACGTCTGCGACCTTGATCACATGTCTATTAATGGAGGCAATCAGAAGATACGGGCCCCGAAGCTTAGGCGGACAGACCCGACTCAGTTCATTAAAATTCCCTCTTCCTCCCCTCCCAGTAACTTGGAAAAAGGGAGAAAAAGGGAAAAAGGTCAAGGAGGTAGTGGGTGAGGACACTGAGTCGGAGACGTCTGACTCTTCGGAGCCAGAGGAAACGCAATGCTGGTGGATGAGACTGGTCCCGTTCCTCAGCAAACAGAGACCGAAGACCCATCCGAACCGGGGCGGGTGAAATTAAATCGGTAGGATGGCTCCCATACTTCAGTGGAACATCAACGGTTTTAGGGCTCACAAAAACGAGTTACAACTCTTAGCATAGTCTGATCCGTTGTATCTCTGTCTCCAAGAGACACATTTCAACACAACACACCAACCTGTGCTAAGAGGCTGTGATCTTTACCAAAAGGATGATACCGAGGGTGATCGAGCGAAGGGGGAGTGGCTGTGTTTGTACGGAACACTGTTCACTCCGAACCTGTTGCTCTCACCTCTAACCTACGGACAGTAGCTGCCAAATTTCATGGACCAGTACAAATGACAGTATGCTCCTTATATTTACCACGGGGGTCACCAGTTGATTGCGGCAAATTTTCCAATCTTTTCTCCTGTTAGGAGACTTTAACGCACACAGTGCGTTGTGAGGATCGACCACCGATTGCCCCAGAGGTCAGGAAATCTGCAGATTATTGGAGCGAGAGGATGCATGCATCCTTAATACAGACCAAATGACGCACTTCACTACTGCTACCGGTACGTCCACTGCCATTGATCTCTCTCTTTGCTCTCCTTCACTAGCAGACTCCGTGCACTCGGAAGTGTATCGCCACCTACATGGAAGTGACCACTTCCCAATTTGGTTGCACGTTGAGTCTGAACGTGGCGAAAGATAAACGACATGGAAATGGAATATCAGTGCCAACGACACTGCGCCAGGGCCTGACCATATCCAGTACCAGATGCTGAGGCATCATAGCAAAGATGCTAAAGAGTTACTCCTGGGTATTTTTAATGACATTTGGACCGGAGGACACTTCCCCAACTCGTGGAAAGAAGCAACGTTAATCCCAATTTTAAAACCAGGAGAAGATAAGTTGCTGCCAGGTAGCTATCATAGCATCGCCTTAACAAGCTGCGTTGGGAAGACACTAGAACGAATGGTCAGCTGCTGTCTCGTCTGGTATCTCGAGTCCCATAAATTGTTGAGCCATTTTCAGTGTGGATTCAGGAAGTCCTATTCCACCACGGATAACATGATCCTACTGGAAGCGGCAATACAGGACACTTTCATCCGAAGCCAACACCTTGTAGGTATATTTTTTGACATCGAAAAGGCATACGATACTACCTGGCGGCATATTGTTTTAAAACAGTTACATGAATGGGGTTTCGCGGGGAAATCTGCCCCGATTTTTAAATCATTTTTATCTCGACGTTGCTTCCAGTACCGAGTCGGTAGAGAAGTGTCAGACCTTTTTATTCAGGAAAACTGTGTCCTTAAGGTTCAGTTTTAAGTGTTACTCTATCGGCATAGCAATTAATAGCATTGTAACCGTTATAAGGAGGCCCATCCAGTACTCCTTATACGTTGATGACTTTTTAATTTTTTGTGCTTCGGCTAGCCTGAGAAGTGCCGAACGGCAGCTGCAGCTCACACTGAACAGGCTGGATGAATGATCAGTACACACCAGCTTTCATTTCTCTGCTGAGAAAACCCAGTGTGTACTTTTTAGCCGCGGTAGAAGTCTTTTAGCAGAACCTCATCTCACCTTGAGGAACACCATTTTAAGTTTTAGTGAAACTGTTCAGTTTCTGGGCCTTATTTTAGACAGTAGGCTTACATGGCTGCCACATCTTAAAGATGTTAGAGCCAGAGTCCTGAAGCCCTTAATGTTTTAAAGTCTTTGTGGCAGGTCGTGGGGCACTGACCGCTCCTGCCTGCTACAGTTTTATAGAGCCTTTGTACGGTCTCGGTTGGAGTACTGTTGCATTGTCTACAGTTTGGCACGCGACAGTTATGTCCGTATACGGGATAGTGTCCACCCTGCAGAAATTCGTCTCGCCACAGGTGCATACCGCACCAGTCCGATACCCAGCATTTATGCCGAGTCTGGTGAGCCGCCGCTTTCCATCCGCCGACGTATCCTCATGGTGCGACACTATATACATATTGCTGCAACTCCTGGAAGTCCCATGTACGACGTAGTTATTCATCCTAACTTTGAACGGTTTTATACCAACTTTCAAAGAGCAACTAAACCATTCAGCTAGTGTACAAATGCTATTTAAGAGAAATATGGGTTTCAGATGCCCTCTTCTTATCACCAGTGTTGGAGTAAATCTTCTCCCTGGCTTTTAAAGAGGCCCAGAACAGTTTTAGAACTGTCGCGATACAAGCTGTGTACCGCCGACGATGTTTTTACCCGAACATTTAGCGATGTTTTAAATCAGTTTCACGATTTTACCCCGGTATACACGAATGGTCTAAGTAGGCTAACAGAGTTTGCTGCTCTGTAGTGTTCCCTCGAGCGACTTATAATTACAAACTGAATAGCTGTTGCAGTGTATACACTGCATAGTGTTACGCTTTGTTAAAATCACTCCAGCATATGAAAGTAAGTCGCGGCACGAAGTACATCATATGCTGTGATTCCCTCAGCTGCATCCAGGCCATGGGAAGCATGTATCCAGCAGATTGTCTTGTCCAGGACATACAGGACACCCTCAGATCCCTCCAATCTTCTGAAAAGGAGGTCGTATTCTGCTGGGTACCCAGTCATTTGGGAATCTGGGGGAACGAGGCAGCTGATGAAGCTGTAAAGTTAGCCTGCAACAAGGTCAGAATTGACTTTGATCCGGTCCCAAAGTTTGACCTTGCCTCGGCAGGGAAAAGATTTGTTTTTGACATTTGGCAGATGCAATGGCTGGAGGTAGAGCATAATAAGCTCTGGCTGGTCAAACCGACCATTCAGCCATGGAGCAGATCCTTCCAGTGGGCGAGGAGGGATGAGGTTCTCCTTACTCGCCTCTGTATAGGGCACTGTCCTCTGACACACAGCTTTCTTCTATGCTGGGGGGACCAACCGGAATATGACACTTGTGGCGTACCTCTGACGGTGCGCCACATTTTAATTGATTGTGTATTATTTTTAGACTTGTGGGCAGACGTTGGTCTGGCCAATGATTGATCTGTCCCTCATTTTAAACAACGAGACCAGCAACGTGGCGAGTGTTTTAAAATTTTGTGTTTTGGCCGATCTAGCGCCTAAAATTTTAGGCAGATCGGCCTAGTTTTAAGATGGATGGGTGGCCTCTTTACAGCCACCCATCCGTATGCATTGTTTTTATTTTTTATATTATTATAATTCATGTCTCGCTGGCCACTATACAGCCAGCGAGACATGTAGTGTTTTTATTTCTCTTTTGAGCCTGCTTGACCCCTTTACAGGCATCGAAGTGAGCGTACAGTCTAAAGTACCGGTGGTCCCTGTAAAGCCACGTCTGATTTTATGGTTTTTTTTTTTTTTTTCTTTGTCTGCATGGCCGACCCCTTTACAGTCGACCATGCAGACAGTATTTTAGTACATTCTTAAGCCATAGTAATAGCTGCTAACTGTTAGGGCGCTAATGACCCCAATGTCGGTGTGCCCTAAAGCAATAACGAAGACTTGATCCGGCTGAGAAACATTGAATTCTACGTGGATGGGCAATGGTGTCTGTTTGTTTGCTGCCTTTAGTCCAATCGGTGAATGCGTTCTTATCATCCTGAGATAAATAAATAACTTTATCTGGACTGTGTTACCGTCACACATTTGTGAATAGTTTAAACCATAAGTTTATCAGAAATTTGTAGTAGATTAAGAACACAGGTCATTGTTAAATGTGCTAATTCAATGGCACTGAGTGTTTTAGATATGAATGACAACACTTTTTGATTTTATCATCATGTTTTTGGAGTTTTTGGGATTCTTTGCCTAGAAAGAGGAAAATGGAACCCTTACAGGTTTGCTCATTCTGAAACCTTGTCGAGTTCCATTGTTATCATATGCAGGAAGAAAATTTTTAGGTTAGAAGCTGTTGCAAAATACATTAAAGGTTCATTTTCCTTGTTTTGCCTAACTTTTTAACGTAAATTTATTGGGGCCAGTTAATAACAGAAACACAGTACACACAAATATATATAGGAGAAAAAACATAATGCATATAGATTTAACTAAATTGATTAAATTATATCTCTGCTGAAAGGTGCAACTGATAAATCTGAATCCAAAATTACATATTTTTTAACTATCTAATAAATCAGTTGTGTTTAAAGATACTTGTATGTAAATGAGGTATTAAGAAATAATTTTTCCACATTTTTATCATGTTGAATAAAGTTCGTATGATATTCTTCAGCGTCCTGAAGGTTGCATCTTCAAGAAAGGAGGAAGGCAACTTACAAGAATCATTGTGCTCCAAAGGGTCAGTAATCACTTATTGTTAGATATCAGTACAGATTATCTTTGTAAATTGATTTTTAAAGGAAAAATATTATAATGAAGAAGAACTTTGCATATGCAATTGCTATATTATTTCCTGGTAATGGGTAATATTAAAAGGACTTTTGAGTGTGGAGTGGTGAATTCTTGAGGTGGAGTTATATACTGGATGAGTTTATTTGTTCTAATTGATGAACTCTGTGCGAGAACACCTGTAAACGGGCAACTTTCTTCAGTGAAATTTTGTCAGAACGAGTTTAGTCTGTGATATCTTCAGTACTTTCCGTTAGTATGATGGTTTAATGGTGTGGGTATGCAAATGGTGCATTGTCCCTAGAAATGTTGAGGCTGCCAGAACAGATTTGCTCTAGAGTGCATTATTGTCATACAAGCATTAAGGGTATTGTTTATGATTGTTCCAAAACAGCTATTCACTTGAAACATAGCTCTTTTCAGTATTCCCTACTCTTTTCAACATTTACTGGATGAAATGTTAAGGAAATGTAAAAATAAAAAGTTCTTATATCGTCAACAAAAACTGAATTGCTGTTTGCTAAGGATTATATTCTTATGCCTTACAGTGAAAACATCCTACAGGAAGCTATCCTTGACCAAACAAAATACAGCATCAATAGAAAAGAAAATCTTATATCTTTAAATGAACATTTCTTGTATATAAATATATATTTGCAATCTCAGACATGGCTCTAACGATTTCGATGAAATTTCATATTTAGATAACGCTCTGTTATTTAAGATTACCTAAATAGTTGTTTTCCCTGTAAAAACCCAATTTTACAAAATACGAACATTTTTTGCTCCTGGTATCTCGAAAACAGCTCTAAGGCCATCTCGTAGAGGATTCAGGTACCACGAAGCCTACTAATATTTTCTCTTTGGTTTCAAGGAACTCGTATATTTAAACGAACTAGTCATGCATATTAACTGACCCATGTGAATATTTCACACAATATCATGATCAATCACCGAATGGTAATATAATAATGAGGAAATAAGTAAATACAAGTATTTATTAATGAAAGGTATTTTATTTTGAAGGGTATTAATAAATATCAATTTCACTGTAAAAACTTGTTACTGTTAAATACCACATAACTGTAAAATGCCATTACCATTAAATACTACATATTTAATTGGAAAACATTTCAAAAGTAAATATTTAAAAAATATTGGCTATGACAGGAGTCAATTTTTCAGTCGTCTTTACATAACTTCCCTGAAAACATTATTAGCAGTTGTAATGTGATCATTGTTGATTTTATGATCATATGTATATCAAACACAAAAATAAATATTAATCAATCTACAAAGTCGTGAAAAGGCCACATACATGTATCTATATGAAAAAACAGGTTTTGATAAATAAAATCCTGCATTTTGAAGCGTCTGACCTTTGTTCTTTTTTTAATGTTCAAATTATTTTCTTATCATTTAGAAAGGCAGGGTTGGTGGTGTGAGGTTAATGTGAGGTAAGAGCACAGTTTTATCGGAGTGAATTAATTTAACATAGATGATGTACTCTTCGAAGAGAATTACCACTAATCTTGCACCATTAATTAATCCCTGATTAGCCTTAATATTTCTATTTAACATAATAATAGCATTTTTCATTAAAAGCAATTTATGAGGTGGTAAACCAGACGATCTCGGAAATTGCTCTAGCGATTTGGATGAAATTTCATATGTAGATGATAACAATTTGTTTTTCAAGTTTGTAATACGATTTTACAAACAAACAAAAATCAATTCTTGGATTTGGTATCTCGGAAACGGTTCATCTCGTAGGATTCAGGTACCAGTAAGCCTACTGACGATAGTTTAACTTCTCTCTTAGCATGGAACTGTGAACTTAAAAATGCCTATAAAGCCATAAAAAAAAACCTTAACTTTGATCAAACTTTACTCAAAATCTTGCATATTGAACAGAAATCGAAAGATGCCGAGTGAAGATCGGTCACCCAGGTACTAAAGTTAATGCCATTAAAGGAAGTTAACTAATTCCCAATAAACTTGTTATAAATTACAATAAGATAGATTGGTTTAACTTCGGTGGAATACAGTTTATATACATCTATATATTAATTCGCTAAGCGAAAATTTCTCATCCCTTTTTTAAGAATATTGTGCACAAGAAGTAGTGTGAGATTTGGCATAGTTAAAGTTTGTATGGAGAAGAAATGCAGGAAGCTACAATCTATATATAATTTGTGTTAAAAATCCATTAAATTAAATAAAATAAAACATTTGCTGTTTACATTCAATTGTCTTTTTTAGTGGCAACGACACTTATTGATTCTGCCAATATCTGTGGTCTTTGGTAAACAGTAAAAATATATGCATATATAATAAGCATAGTTCATCCATGTTACAAATACATTATTAAATAAATAATAAATTTGCGAACTTATGTGTGCGTGAAATGGGATCTGAGCCAACTATCTGACGTGTATTCCCAGCACTGAGATACTCTGTGATCTTTGGTGAAACAAGAGAGTCGTTCAAAGTAGAGATTAACCATTGAAGTTATAAAAGGAACATTTCTAAAAGGAATGTAGCGATGCTGCCAGATACTATATGGTGTTTTTATTATTTAAAAGGTTAAACTTTGGTTAAGAGTCTTTTTAATTTCAGTAATTTCACTACGGAATTATTATTTTTTTATTCAGGTATGTGCACTTACTTTCATTGTGCTTCGATATAGAACATTGACAGGTCAGAGAGAGAGAGAGACAAAAAAGAGTGAATACCTATTTACGTGAACTCACAAAATGATGAAATTATTTTGATGGATACATTTAAATGTGCACTAAATGTCATTGTAAGATTTTGATAGTTTCGAATTTACAATGCAGGTTTCGCAGTGCAAAACATTTCAAATCAGAAGTCACTTCAGGTGAAAGGACTGCATTTACTTCATATTGTCATAAAGCTGAAGCAGTTTTACTGGCATTACGTCAAAATGAATATTTTAAATTATCGGACTAAATTCGTCGATAAATAAAAAATCAAAAATTATTTTCAAATTTTCATAAATACATTTCATCATTTACTGTGGTTAGTTCAGAATCTAAAATTTAGGATACAGTCACTTGTGGAGTGTATCATTTTAATTTTTTAGATACTGCAGGGAATTAAGGCAAACAACACAAGATAATAACATATTGGTACACGCTCGCAGCCAATGACGTCAATGTATACAGTATATAATATATCTATGCTTGCAGCAAACTCAATGGAACAAATAATGATTATTACCCTTCCCGAAAGAAACTAAATAACTTAACGAATTACGGTCGAATTTCGACCCCTGGGCGACCATTAGTATATATAAAATTGTTATTTATATAAATTGTACAATACATTGGACACTTTAAAATAAGAAGAAGCATGTTATTGAAGTATAGATAGTGGCAATACTAGCTATAATACAAGGTAGTTATTCTTGTCCAGTAAATGGTTCAAAATGAGATTAAAGGGCTGTGGAATACTCTTTGATATCCGGAGAGTGAAATACAGATAAAATAAATACTTTGTCATAAGAAGGAAGTGATCAATAAGAACATCATTAGATGCAATCTTAGCTTTCAAATGTATATTAAACGTGCTAAAATTGTATTAAATGTTGTTTCATATGTCATATATCACTAATTTTATGTTCATGTTTTTTGTGCTGACAGATCGAGTTCAAGATCAAAATCAAAGAGATCACGCAGCTCATCTGGAAGTCCTGTCACTTCAAAACGTTACAGGTAAATACATTTGTTCCTTTCCTAACTGTCAAATATATTTCATGTACATCAATTCCAAACATTATAAGTATTATATATTGGAAGAAGTATTGACACAGTTATCATTTTATTTTTATAAGAGAATTTGTATTAAAGATTCTTGGTTTCTGCATTTTGTGGAGAAAAGACTTGATCCACATTTAAATTATGTGAGGATAATTTAATAATCATCATCCAATTAAAAGTGCTCTTCCAGTTCACATACTTCAGCATTTTTAATGCATTCCACTTTTCTCACTATACAGGCATTAGCAAAAAAGCAGCAGGTGCTACAGCTTAAGTAATTGCCACATATAAATTTCTTGTACTATTTATATTGCAAAATGTGCCAACTGAGATTCGAATTTCTACTAGTGAATTGCTTATTGTCACACCACGTTCTCTAACTCTTCAACCAGGTCCCGGAGTCGCAGCCCCGCTCCTGTCAGCCGAAAGTCATCACGTCGTTCACGCTCACCACACTCGAGCAGCAGCAGCAAGAAGAGCCGACCTGCTTCACCTCCATCACCATCACCCTCTGCAGGACGCAGCAAGCACCGCACTGGCTCCCCCGGCTCCCCACGTAGTGGCAAGCGGAGGGCATCTTCTCCAACAACTCCCCCTCGCAAACGCCGTGGTTCGGGTTCTCCCACCATTTCACACCGTGCTGCTTCACCTGCATCACCACCCCGCAAACACAAGCATAAGCACAAGTACTGAGGAGGAATACACTTTCGTGCCAGTGTCCAAGCCTTTCTTTTATTTTATGAATAAGTTTTTAACAATATTGAGTTCACATATTTTTGGTTAAAAACTGTGTAATTGACTGTTTGTGGCATTCCATCATGCACATTTAATGAGCTGTCCTTAGAATTGAAATGAATTTGGATCATTTGTTTTTGAATTAAAAACAAATGTTCATGAATCAATATTTTTTAGGCATTCTTGAATTTTTATTATACATTATACAATGTAAATATACATCAGACGACTTACCATAGAACCTCATTGCTTGTTGTAATATGATTAAAAAAAAAAAAAAGACATTTATATTGTGAATGTGTAATATTTGATTTTACTGCCTTTTCTTTGAATAATAGAAATGTAATATGCAATCTGAGATCCCAATACCTATTAAATGTTATGACTGTAACAATATACATAAAAAAGTATACAAAATGTAACAGAACTAACTGGTTAAATGTAGTGTTATCTACTATTATGTCTGTTTACTTGGAATAAACTTTTGTCAGTCATAAATACACCTATCTTCCTTCCATTAATGAAGCAACTATTTTGGCAGTAGCATGTCTTCACAATTTTTAACTGAAGCAATTTCACAATGTTGAAAAGCCATTGAATCTGTGGTATACAAGGAAGTATGTAAAAGAAATAGGAATTCTGTTTTAAAAATCAAGTATTTGACAGACCATTTTTCAGAATTGAAATATCTTTCAAAATGGTTTCTATCAGATATAAAACACTTGTACCAACATTTATTTATTTATTTCTCCTGTTGGCTGGATCAGTTTTTAAATTTGTCTCTGTAGTTACACTGTTAAGTGCCTTCAGCAAATTTTGTTTCATCCCTTTAGCATTCTGAAAATACACCCCTTTAAGGTTTCTTTTCACTCTGAGAAATATGGAGTCACAGTGAGCAAAAAAGTATTATTTGCATTTTGGTCAGAAAAACCTATGTTATGTTATGGTGAAGAGGCCAAATTTGTAATTGCAGAACGGTTTTTCTTGCTGGATGCCTGAGGAAGCCATTTTAACATTTCAAGGTGGTAAGCTAATAGGTGGCCATGGTAAAGTTGTAGGTCCTATTCTGCAGGAATAGTTAGGCACAAGCTAACAGATCACACGTTTTTTCAAAACTAGTGCAACATTAGGTTGGGTAATGGAGATCCAATTTGTAGGGGTTGTAGTATAGAGTATTCATAGTTAGAAGTGCAGGGGAACAGTATTGATAGAAATGCGGATTATAATATAGAGTGGCCTGAAGGAGGCACAGCTTACCAGGATTGATCTCGTGCAGGTTCTACGTCGCCATGACCGGCCACAATTGAAACATGCTTGAAGTGGGTAAACGTAGAAATGGAGGTGCTACATGAGAAATGCTCAAGTTCTGTCTTTGGGGGTTTTGTCTGTGGACACCATTGGTAGGTGGGGTTTCATTGGGCATGGCCTGCACCTAAACAGAAAGGGCAACAGTAGGTACTTTCTAGCTAAAGCTGTTAGGGACCCTACTTCCGGTGATGATGGGCTCAGGACTGTGCCTTTCTTAGGTTAGGGACTGCTGGAGAGAGAGAAGAAAATTGATCAAACTGATAGTTACTGCAGATTTATGACGGAGAAAAATCAATGCTAAAGAAATAGATGAAGCTGTTGAAACAACACCAAATGGACACAAATGCAAAGATTGTTTCCAGCTTTACATCTCGGAATAGGACTGTAAACGGAACCTTGTGGATATCCTTTTATCTGGATCTTTATAATAGACAGGTTCTAGCATCTTTGAGAACTAGTTTAGTATTTCCAATACTCGCTATAAGTATCGAACAAAATTTTGGACAATGTATCTCTTAGCTGCGTAAACACAACAGGCCACTATAAATTATCAAATGTCCAGAAAGATGGCCATTACATAGCACTTTCTACAGTTTCCGATTATTTACCGATTTATAGTATCCCCTGAAATTTCCCCAGCATATTTAATAAGCAAACGCATTTCTTTTATGATTCTCACTTCATTACGTTTCCATATTGTCGGAATTGTATCCTGATTCAGACATTTGTTCAGGTGTCAACATATAACTGGGATTAGTTGAACCATCAATTCCTGGAATTGCGTCGTTCCTGGAGTGTGTCCTTTTTTTATTCATTTTATTGCTGTGATTATTTCCGCGGGAGTAATATCGCTTCTCTCCTTTTGGCTTCAGTAGGGATGCCACATGATTCTAAATTGTCTTCTGTATCTTCTTCCCATGCTTTCTCTTGATTGTAGATAGTGTGGCCTGAGGCCTGTACACAAGGTTCCGCTGATGCTCTTCTCTCTGTTCACATGGTTGTTTTTGAAGTTTCTCTATCCATATATTGTCCAAAGTTCAAACCATCAGCTTCTGTGGTATCGATTACATCATAGCTCTTTGTATTGCCGGTGTCAGCTCTCTTGTGGCTCTGTCTATTGTTGCAGGAGAATCCGTTGCAGTGAACATATTCTCCCACTTTTTATGATCAGCTTTTCTTAGGTTATAAACTGTTTTACTATTTCCATTTACGATACTAGTCTTTGTATCCTGGCCAGATCAAAGACAGTCACAATGTGATCACTTGTCATGCTAGTTACCTTCCAGCTTCGAAGCAAATTCCTCGCAAAAATGTTTTTAACAGATATAGCCATATTTTTGCCAATTGTTGCACAGTTGCAGTAAGTAGGATTGTGTACTATATTTCCGACCTAACTCCCAGTTCACCTAACAGATCGTCTAGATACTTCTCTCTCACAGCTGTCTTCTTACTATGTCAGAGAACAGATTTTACATTGACGTACCATGCAATCAATACAGGACAGTTTTGCAGAGCTTCATCTATATCCCGTATTCTATCTACATATGGATAGAACTCGTCACTGAATTGAAAATACATGCTTAGCGGAACATACTCTTCTTATCACAAGCACATACCATGTGTGATGTGCTCATCATAGAATAGTGTAATTTTACCAATTGTTACCTGTTTTGTCACAACAATTATTGCTGTCATTGGTTTCTGTCATGTGCGATTATTAGTGCCTTGCCGGGAGTACAATTTGAGACTGCTTATATCCAGTCTCAACGAGATGCCGCATCATTTGGTTGTCTGGTGGATCCCGGTAAAATTAAGCGGATCCGTGAATCGTAAAATTTCAGTCCCCTTGATCTTTTCGTCTCTTTCAGGCCGGACTCGGTCTCTTCCAGTTTCATTGCCAGTAGCCTTCAAGTACACATTTGACTCGCGACAAAAAATGTGTGTTTCTGTCATCTTTTATGATTTGTAAGTTAATAGATTCAGTCCTACGTTTTTATAAGAACTCCCGTTTGTTTTTGTGTATTTATTACTATAATTTAACTTCTGTCGTCCTACTTCAAAATAAGCTCCCAGATCATACACACAGAAAATAATACAATGGGAATTGTTTGTGATAAGGTAATAGAAATAATACAAAAAGAAGGTTAAAACTATTGGTACAATGTCACATCCGGCTATCTTTAAGATATCTGTAGTAATATTATCTTCACCAGCCCCTTTATTTTTTTTTTAGCTTTCTTATTTCCTTCATGATTTCCTCAAGATGAAGTTCAAATTTTTTATTATCTTCATTTCTAATTGTGTGGTAAACTCGGTTCTCCGAATTAGACCCTCCTGTTTCTGATTCATTGTCCCTAATGCTTTCACTAAACCAGTTACTTAAAATCTCTGCCTTTTTCAAATCCTCATTAATTACTTCTCCATCCTTATCTATAAGTGTCTCTACACCCTCCCTTCCCCTTAGTTTCCTGATATAGCCATAGAAATTTCTAGATGCATCAGTCAGTGGTACTCCTGCACTGAAAATACTCTTCATAAACCCATCTTTAGCCACTTTCTTTGCTGTTATTAAGTCCTTGTTTAGTTGTTTTAAATATTCTGTACTACCTTGCTGTCTCTTAACTCTGTTATGTTCTCTTCTTACCAACCTCTTTAACCTCCTTACTTCCCTATTATAGTACACAGGTTCTCTACATCTCTTTTTAATTACTGCTTTGGAATGAATTTTTCTTCCCCCTTTCTTATTATCTCCTTGAACTCTTCCCTCTTTGAGATCACTGTACTTGTGCCATCCTTCCATTTGCTGAAACGTTCTCTGAAACCCCGCAGGGGCCTGGTACGCAAGTGCCAGGTACAAACTTGTGAGCGCCGCAAGTTTCCCACACCGTAAACTCCTACCATGCTTCAACGACCACCGTAGGGCGTGGCGGTGGAACGTTGTGTGCCTAGGAGAACGGGGATCTTGGCTTCATCGCCCGGATCGCGAGGACGGTAAAAACCTCTATAAAAAAACCCTCAACCTCAAGGTCAGCCACGTGCCGAGGAGGTGAATGGGTGGAGAGGGAATTCACTCGCTAACGTGCAACCTCACGGGCACCTGCGCACCCCTGTTGTAATAAGCATTCCTGTTTAACATTGTTTTACTCGTGGGACCAAAAATTCCTTCTCACAAGCAAAACAAAAACCCCTGCGGCCCGGGTGTGTCGCAGGCTAATAAAAATACACCCAGTTCTAACAAGCGGGCGAGGGTTGACAGCCCTCCCCCAGAAAATGGATGCAGTTACAGGAAGGACGTTGTAATAGACAATGCCTTCATTATAATGTCACGGAAGGAGGGATCCTTCGAGAAGGTGTCCCCCTTTTATATTCAAAAAGGTTTGGAGGGTCTTGCTGGGACCCTTAAATCAGTCAAGAAGCTGAGGAACGGGACCCTGCTTTTGGAGACATCTACCCATAAGCAGGCTGTCCTTCTCCTTAAGTCTGAGAAGCTCGGGGAGTTCGCAGTAAAGTGCGAACTCCACAAAACACTTAACTCGAGTAAAGGCGTGGTCACGTGCCGCGACCTTATCGATATTGAGCCCGAGGAACTCCTTAAGGAATGGTCAATCGAACATGTGGTCGAGGTTAGGCAGATAAAACGAAGGGTTAACGGCAATCTTGAAAAGACTGCCACCTTCGTTCTGACGTTCGACACTCCAGCGTTGCCCAAAGCCATCAAGGCCGGCTATTTAAATCTTAATATCCGTCCGTATGTCCCGGACCCTATGCGCTGTTTTAAGTGCCAACGGTTCGGGCATACGACAATGACGTGTAAGGGCAACCCCACCTGTGGGAAATGTGGAAAGGCTGCACACGAGCCAGGCAGTAGTTGTACCCTCCCACAGGTGTGTGTCAACTGCTCCGGGACTCATCCAGCCTGGAGCAGGGAGTGCCGAGTGTACCTTGAAGAAAAGAAGGTACAGGAGTTGAAGACTAAGGAAAGAATATCCTTTGGCGAGGCGAAGAAACGGTTCAAGGCGCTGGCGCCACCGGTCTTCGCCACTAGTTTCGCCAAAACGTTATCAACTCCCGTCAGGAAGGAGAGCGTTGCTACGCAGACGGCCGTTGTAGACACGGGCACGAGCACGACATGCTCGTGCCAGTGTAAATGTGGTGCGCAGCCCACAAAGGTCCTAACACCAAGGACCGCGGTCGTCGGTAGTAGCGCTTCTGCTAACTTGACCAATACAGCAGCAGGGTCATCAAGTCCACCAGCGAAAGCACGGCCATCCGCTCCAGTAGCTGCAGCCGTGGGTGCCTCTGCAACAGCAGAAGCAGCACCCATGGCAAAAGCTGCATCGACAGCCTTAGTAGCAGCATTAACGCCATCTGACGGAAGCGGATGGCAAACTGTGCAGAAGGTTCGGGGTCCGAAGTTTAAACACACGGACCCCACTGTGTTCTTGAAGTCCCCTTCTACTTCCCCACCCAGTTCCCCAACTGGCAGGGAGAAGAAGGGGGGAAGGCCTCGGCGGAAGAAAGATTCCCAAGACGCCGAGGCCTCAGAACAAAAGTCGTCTTCGGACCCCGAAGATGAAATTATGCTGGTGGACGTAGACCCTGGTCCCGTTCCTCAGCAGACACCAGACCCTGACCCACCCGACCCGGGGCGGGTGGTTTTAAATAGGTAGAATGGCTCCCATACTTCAGTGGAACGTAAACGGCTTTCAAGCTCACAAAGAGGAAGTCCAACTCTTAGCACGGTCTAATCCATTGTGTCTCTGTCTCCAGGAGACACATTTTAGACCACAACATCAGCCAGTGCTAAGAGGTTATGACATATTCCGGAAGGACGATACCGAGGGTGATCGAGCGAAGGGCGGAGTGGCCGTGTTTGTTCGGAACACAGTCCACTCCGAACCCATTGCTCTCACCTCTGATCTACAAGCAGTAGCGGTGAAAATACACGGTCCAATCCAACTGACCGTATGCTCTGTCTATCTGCCACCCAGTGTGTCAGTCGGCTACGACGACCTGGTTGGCATTATACGACAACTCACTCGGCCCTTTCTCCTTGTGGGAGATTTCAACGCCCACAGTGCGTTGTGGGGTTCCACCACCGATTGCCCCAGGGGCCGAGTGGTTGGTAGATTGATAGAGCAGGAGGAAATTTGTATCCTGAATACAGGGCAAATGACTCATTTCACCACTGCTACCGGTACGTCTTCTGCCATTGACCTTTCCTTGATGTTCCCCCTCAATAGCGGACTCCGTGCAGTGGGAGGTGGATCGCGACCTACATGGTAGCGACCACTTCCCAATTTGGATGCACGTTGAGTGTGAACGTGGAGGAGGAAATAACCGACGTAAATGGAACGTCAGTTGTGCAGATTGGCAGCTCTACTGCCGTGCTGTACAACTGCAACCCTGTGGCAGTATACAGGAGAAGGTGAATCACTTCACAGAAGTGATTCACCGTGCAGCTGACGTTTCCATGCCGAAGAGCTCCGGAACGCTGCGAAGGACGCCCGTCCCCTGGTGGAACGATGAATGTCGTTCCGCCATCCAGGGTCGCAGACGGGCGTTGCGTCGCTTTAGGTTGTGCCCCACATCTGACAACCTAGCAGCGTTCCGTATTGCCAGAGCTAAGGCGCGTCGAGTTATTAAGGAGAGCAAGAAGAGGTCATGGCAGAACTTTGTGAGCAATATAAATCGTTCCACGCCTTCGTCGAAAGTATGGGAGTCCATTCGCCGTATATCTGGAAGGTACTCCCGCCCACCGGTATCTGGGTTACTGGATCACGGACGGATAATTACTGACGAACGAAGCATAGCGCAGCTGATGGCGGAGAACTTCGCCGCCATCACTTCGTCCGCTAACTTTGACCCTCGGTTTCAGCGACGTAGAGTCGCTGCCGAGAGGCGCCCGCTGTGCTTCGATTCGTCGAATTCAGAGGCCTACAACTGCCCATTCACATCTTGGGAGCTGGAGAGTGCGTTGAACAGCGCAAATGACACTGCTCCAGGGCCTGATTTGATCCAGTACCAGATGCTGAGGCATCTCAGTAAGGATGCTAAAAAGTACCTTCTAGATATTTTTAACGACATTTGGACCGGAGGACACTTCCCCGACTCGTGGAAAGAAGCAACATTAATTCCCATTTTAAAACCTGGCAAGGACAAATTGTTGCCAGGTAGTTATCGTAGTATTGCCTTGACTAGCTGCGTGGGGAAGACACTGGAGAGGATGGTGAATCGCCGCCTCGTCTGGTGTCTTGAATCCCGTAATCTCCTGAGCCGCTTTCAGTGTGGATTCAGGAAGTTCCGTTCCACCTTGGACAACCTGATCCTCCTGGAGGCGGCAATACAGGATGCGTTCATCCGCAGCCAACACCTCGTGGGTGTTTTTTTTCGATCTTGAAAAGGCTTACGATACTACCTGGCGGCATGTGATTTTAAAACAGTTACATGAATGGGGTTTTAGGGGAAACCTACCCCGTTTTTTAAAATCATTTTTATCTGGTCGTTGCTTCCGGTACCGAGTCGGTGGTGAAGTGTCCGATCTTTTTATTCAGGAAAACGGTGTCCCTCAGGGGTCAGTTTTAAGCGTTACGCTCTTTGCTATTGCTATTAATAGCATAGCAGCCATTATAAGGAGTCCCCTACGGTACTCCTTATATGTGGACGATTTTTTAATTTTTATTGTATCGTCCAGCCTGAGAAGCGCTGAGCGGCAGTTGCAACTCACGCTGAACAGGCTGGACGAATGGTCAGTGCACACCGGTTTTCGTTTCTCCGATGAGAAAACCCGGTGTGTACTTTTTACCCGCAGCAGAAGCCTTTTACCAGAGCCTCACCTTACCCTGAGGAACACCGTTTTAAGTTTTAGTGATACTGTTAGATTTCTGGGCCTCATTTTTGACACAAGGCTTAACTGGCTTGCGCATCTAAAAGATGTGAGAGCCAGGGCCTTAAAAGCTCTTAATCTTTTAAAATGTCTGTGTGGCAGGTCATGGGGCGCTGACCGCTCCTGCCTGCTACAATTTTACAGAGCCTTTGTACGGTCGCGGTTGGAATATGGCTGTATCGTCTATGGTTCGGCACGGGACAGCTATCTGCGTATATTGGATAGTGTCCACCATGCTGGAATTCGGCTCGCCACAGGTGCATATCGCACCAGCCCTATTGTCAGCATTTGTGCTGACTCGGGCGAGCCGCCGCTTACCATCCGCCGGCAACTCCTCATGGTGCGACACTACCTGCACGTTGCAATAACACCTGGCAGTCCCGTGCACGACATAGTGCTCCATCCCAACTACGAGCGGCTCTATACCAACCGGCATAGAGCCACTAAACCGTTCAGCTACCGTACAAAGGCTATTTTAGAACAATATGGATTCGAGCTTCCTTCTTTTTATCACCAGGGTTGGAGTAAATCTCCTCCCTGGCTTTTAAAGAGGCCCAGAATAATTTTAGAATTATCGCGGCACAACAAGCTGTGTACCGCCGATAATGTTTTTATCCGAATTTTTAGAGATGTTTTAAACCAGTATCACACGTTTACCCCGGTGTTTACGGATGGGTCTAAGCAGGATAACGGAGTTGCTTGCTCCGTAGTGTTCCCTCGAGCGACTTACACATTCAAATTGGACGGCAGGTGCAGCGCTTACACCGCCGAATGCTATGCCGTGTTGAAGTCGCTCCAGCATATGAAAGTAATTGCGCGATAAGTTGTTCATCATATGCTGTGATTCCCTCAGCTGTATTCAGGCCATAGGAAATATGTATCCAGCAGATCGTCTAGTCCAGGACATCCAGGACGCCCTCCTTTCCCTTCAATCTCGTGGAAAGGAGGTGTTATTCTGCTGGGTACCGGGCCATGTGGGAATCAGAGGGAACGAGGCAGCTGATCAAGCTGCCAAGTTAGCCTGCGACAAGGTCAGAACCGACTTTGAACCGGTCCCAAAGTCAGACCTTGCCTCGGCGGCGAAGAGAATTGTTTTTGATGATTGGCAGAGGCAGTGGCTGGAAGTTGAGCATAACAAGCTCCGGCTGGTCAAACCGACCGTTCAGCCGTGGAGCAGCTCCTTCCAGCGGGCGAGGAGGGATGAGGTTCTCCTTACTCGCCTCCGTATAGGGCACTGTCCTCTGACTCATGGTTTCCTTCTCCGCCGAGAGGACCCTCCGGAATGTGATGCTTGTGGCGTACCTCTGACGGTGCGCCACATTTTAACTGACTGTGTAAAGTTTTTAAACATAAGGGCAGACGTTGGCCTAGCTAACGATCTGCCCGTAATTTTAAATAATGAGAATGTGGTGAAGGTTTTAAAATTTTGTAATATGGCCGGTCTTATCCCAAAAATTTTGGGTAGATCGGCCTAGTTTTAAGAATGGTTTGGTGATCCGTCTACAACCACCAATCCGTGTACTGACTTATTCAGTTTTTAAATTTTGTTTCTTGTCTTTTAAGATTATTTTACTACTGGATGGCCCCTTTACAGCCATTCAGACTGTATTCTTAGTGTTTGTGTAAGCTGGTTGGCCCTTTACAGCCAACCAGCCAGTGTTATTAGATAGTCTACTTATTTTACAGTAATTGTTTCAATGTTTTACTTAAACCTGCTGTCTACATGGCCGACCTTTTTACAGTCGGCCATGTGGGAACTGTGGTAGTTCTTGATAGTTAGTATGAAGACTCCTCCACTAATTGCTCCCCTATATCTGCGGTACACTCTGTAACCATCAGGAAAAACCTCACTGTCTAGTACGTCTGCTTTTAACCAACTCTCTACCCCAATTATTACTTGTGGTTCGTGTATCTATTAAGTTTGCAAATTCGATTACTTTGTTCATTATACTTCTACAATTTACCATTATTACCGGCTTTATATTTTCAGCGCTTATCTCCTCTTTCCCAGTTTTACCCCAGCCTGTTATTGTTTCAGCAACTTCATCTATTTCCATCCCTTCACCAGCAGCCCCTAACCTAAAAAAAAAGGAACAGTCCTGACCCCATCATCACTGGAAATGGGCTCCCTTACTGCTTTAGCTAACAACTTAGAAAGTACTCCCTTCCCCCCTTCTATTTAGGTGTAGGCCATGCCTAGTGAAACCCCACCTACCAATGGTGTTTACAGGCACAACCCCCAACACAGAACTAATGCCTTTTCCAAGTAGCATTTCCGTTTCCACATTTACATGCCTCACAACATAGTTCAATTGTGGCCGGTCATGGCGTCTTAGGACCTGCATGAGCTCCACCCTGGTATGCTGTGCCTCCTTCACCACCTTCCTCAGGTCACTCTCTATACTATAACTCGCGTTTCTATCAATACTATTCCCCACCCTTCCCACTATCACTACTCTATCGTTCTTAGTGAAACTCCTACAAAGTGAACCTATATCCTCTATTACCTGACCTAAGGTTGCACTAGGTTTGAAAAAACTTGTGACCTGGTAACCTGTACCTAACTGATCCTGCAGAAGAGGGCCTACACCTCTCCCATGACTACTACCTAGCAGCAGAACCCCTTTCTACCTATTCTTGCCTTGCACGCCCTTATTGCTAAAGGCCTGCTGCATCTTACTTACATCTACATGCGGCTCTTCTCCTCCTGACTCTGGCAACAGGTCAAGCCTATTTTTCCCCACAATTACTGAAGTGTCTGGCTTCTTCATTCTGATAACTATACTTCTCCTACGACCTGTTACCAGCTACCACCCATCCTTCTCAACTTCCTCCAACTCACTATCTCTACTTTCAGCCTCTACAGCATGAACCTCGATAAGCTCTGCCCCCACAGGCTGTGCCTGCGCAGTCTGAGCCTCCACAGGCGGAGCCACCATAGGCCACGCCTCCACAGGACGAGTCTCAAGAACCCTGATCCTTTCACGCAACTCCCTGTATAATCGCTTCACATAAATTTGCCACTAAGATCCCAACAACAAAAAATCTGAAACTCAGAAATTCCTGGACACAACAGAGATTTCAAGCCCACAGCGAAAGGGTGAGGAGGTTTTGGGAATTTAAGAAGAATAAAAAGGACAATGCAAATTAATGGTTCCACGCGCTCTTAGTGGGCTAAACGATAAAATAAAGAAATTTAAAAAAAAAGCAACTCTGGGTCATTTATGACTCTGGGCCATACCGTCACTGCGACATCGCACTATGACGTCACGCTTTGCGCCATTGTTCTACGATATGTAACAACATTTCTAAGCATCCCCGAATAAATTAACTCACAGAACACTGAAATAAAAGTATGTATTACGATTAAATCGACATATCAATCATTAGATGCTTACTCGTATTTATGTAATGTCATTTTGATATATAGAAGTATTCCTTAAATTCTTTATCCATAGGTATGTAAGATGAAAGTCTTAAGTTTCGAGCATCAAAGTTAGCGAAAGTTTTGATTATATTGTTACTTAGCATGAGTCAGAATTACAACTGACATTTGAGGTTACAGCAGAGGACATGAATAATTTTTGTTTAGTTGCACACTGATTGCGATCTGTGCAGCCTAGACTACAATTAAAACAAATATTACGTGGTATAATTTAAGTTTATAAGATTTATTTTAATTTCCTTTGCTTTCACTGAGCAATATTAATTAAGCTATTATTTCAGCAACATGTAACTGTGTACGGGTTGTTGCGTGGTTACTGGGACTCATCAAGGAATTTTCGTTTTGGTCTGAAAAGGTTCGTTGGGTGATATTATTTTATACTAGTGTAAGCCCGTGACCATTTTTTGCGTATCGTCACGGTTCTAGAATAGTTCCAGTTTTTAGGGTCGAAAATTGACAGGTTGACCTCATATGATCAAATGCTAACTTTACCCTTAGAGTGAATAAAATGTCTTGAGCCTGAAGAACTCTGAAGTATATTAATAGACGTATTAAACATAGAAAGAGGCGATCGCGCCATCGTATAATTGTTTCAAAGGTCGTGGTTGCTAGTCTCATACTTGCTGAAATACAAACTTGACTTTATTTGACCATAAAAGTTTACTTTCCAGAATTTGAAGAATTTATGTTTAACAGGAGTACCCAATTGCTCCGAAAGCATCACGCTCTTTTGATTGATGCTGGGCAAATATTTACAAGGTAATCTTGGTCATAGACTCCATAACAGCCAGAGAACTTAAAACAGATAATTAAATAGCTAAGCAAAACTGTAGAAATGAATTCGGTAACATATTTGGTCTGATATTAACTTTAAATAACCTAACTCAAGGACACCAAACATGTAAAAACAATTAACTAAAGTGGTCAGTAAAATACATAAAAAGCAAATAAATCGTAATGTATAAACTTTAGACAAACAGCAACATTAGCCAAAGTTTTAATTAATTTGAAATTTATCCTTTGCCGAAATAACAATTGGTATAAGCTGTTACAGCAGAAACCATATTTAGGTTTCTTAAAATCGATATGTACTGAAAAGTAATTCCACGTTTTTTAACACCGAAGTTTATCCATTTTTAACTATAAAATGCTATAATAAGCAAAATTAATGATTGTATTATGGCAATTAATTTAATAGTAGGGTCTAGTTGCTTAGATATTAAATTGTGCACATAATCTCTAATTTCTAATATTTCTGATTACTTTTAATTAGCGGCAAGAATATCATTGTTGAATTATATTAAATAAATAAAAGCTGTTTGTTGTATTTTAAATTGATTAAATAAATAAAGTTATATATTTTCCTGAGATAAGAAGAGGGATAAAATATTTTATTTACGTGTTGTATTTTACGCTTAAGGTTCAATCTGCAAAAGTAAAAAATTCCTGTTTGCTACAAAAGCATTATTATTAAGTATTTAATTGAGACTAGGCAAACACTCATAATGTAATCATTGGTCAAAGTATCTGTAACAGCCAGAGAACTTAATATACATTCCATACTAGCAGACACCCACGACTTCGTTCATGTTTGTAAAGAATGTGGATTGACAGCTACCGACATTTAACCACCATAGTGCACGATGGGAGACTCGACGCTATTACCACACAAAAACGCCAGTCGCC